>MJUU01040986.1:4031-58057 GCA_002080025.1 Modiolus philippinarum
TACCAAATCTATTTAGAAGTATTTCAATTGAAGTTTCATATGTAAGAAGGCTTGATATCATAGTCAACGGAAATTATGTCCTTAGCTAGCTGTCAGTAACTGCGAGCATTTGTCCGGTCAGTACCTGTGTGTATTGTCTTCATGTTTTATGTACTTCGTTGTAAGGGTACTTGTCTTGATAAGTTGGACTTTTTTCTAGTTTGATTTTTACTGTGAGTCTTTTTGTGTATTTATTTTTTAGCCATTCACCCCACATAGGGGGAGGGTTTGGATCCAAGAAAACGAGTTTAACCCCACAGCAATTTTTGCGCCTGTCCCAAGTCAGGAATATGTTGGTGATTGGCTTGTCCGTGTCTTCTTATAAACTTTTAGTTTCTTGATATTTGGGTTATTGGATGTGGTTTGTTTCCATTGATTTATCCACTTTTTTACCCTTTTGGGGCCATTTAGGGCTTGCTATATGGTGTGAGGTTCCTCACTGTGTTGAAGACCGTACGGTGATGCTTTGTTTTGGGTCGTTTTAACCTGGATATGGGATGTTGTCTCCTTGACATTTACCCCATTTCCTTTTTTTTCATATATATCATATCGATACTTGTTATGGTAGTTAGGGGCTACGATGGCGCCTCGAAATAAACCTGGGAAACAAATCTTTAGCAGAATCACCTACCAAGGCCAAAAATCTTGTTATCGCTATATGAAATAGATAGTAAAAGACAGATGATGTGTAATTGAAAACAAATTTTAATCATAGAGAGAAAAACAAGTTTTAACCATAGAGAATAGTTTTGCTACATTTGGACCGTAACCAGTGCGGTATGAATCTTTTCGACTCAGATTTTGAGGTTCTTTTTTTTTCTTCTTCTCAGGAACGTAAGTCGCTCAGACCTTGGACCTTGCCCGTTGTTTGTAAATGGTATAAATTACATATGAAAATTTCAATTTCAACAGCGATCGTACTGGTGACCTTTTACCTTGTTATATTGATTTCTTGGAAATCGTTTAAGACTGCTGATAAAAGGTATTGGATATAAATTCATTGCAACAAGACAGAACTTTTAGACATCTGTTCAAAAAAACTTCGATTGCATTTTAAAAGATTTAAATTTTCGTTAATGCTTAATACTCCTTAACAATAAGAAGAAGAGACCTGAGATCTACATAGTTCATGATTGCAAGACTAGACGTTTAAACTTAACCCAAGGTCAAAGGTCAAAAGTCCATTTTGACCTTGACCATTCACTCTGGTCTTAATATGAAAAAGAAAGGAAATGGGGTAAATGCCAAGGAGACAACATCCCATATCTAGGTTAAAACGGCCCAAAACAAAGCATCTAGGGGGTCACCGTACGGTCTAAATAATCGTTTTACCTTGGAAAAAGTAATTAATAGCTAATGCAGCATAATAGCAATAATGTCAAAGCCTACATTTGTTACATTTTGGACCAAAGCTCTCAAATGACTCTTCAGACATGTTTTTGAATGTGGTTTTGAACTACGAATTCATTTTAAGCAAGATCAGATAATAAGTTAATATATTTCCCGAGCGAGAGATGTAAAATGCTTTCTATATATTTCAGTAATAGTGTACATGTTCGTAAGAGAATTTCTAATATGGATATACTGTCAAACCTTCAAATTTTAGCATTCATTACTTTTGCATTTTCAAAATGTAATCTGACCACCTGTTTAAAGTGCCTATATCTAACTTTTTTACAAAGCCAAGTTTTCGTACAATCGACTTGATGAGTACCCTGTATTTGTTTGTCTTTATGTCCTAATCGTCCACTAGTTTGAGACAATGGCGCTTTTATTGGGCAACGGATGATAGTGATTGTAAGAGCGCTTTGCCGATTAATTTGTCGACGAGAGGACATGGATTTAGCATTGTTCGACATGTAGCAAAGAGTTCCGCTCAAATCGGTGCTAGTGGCCGTCTTGAAAATACTATGATGTATGAACAAAGCTCATTGATAAAGGCCTCATTGTAAATTCAAATTTAAGATGACGAACAACAAAAAAGCATTGTTCCTTGCTTAGTTCTATAGTGTATTTGTCGAAATTTTGTCGCAAGTACAATTACTCCATTTCCATGCATGGTTAGCAGGAAAGCAATCAGCGAGATGTGACCTTCAATTATATTCCAAGGTCAATGGTCGTCAAGATGATTGGTCAAGGTTTGAGCCAGAATTCAAAGTAAAATCTCCAAAAAAAAATGTCTCGTTTAACCGTTTATTTTGGATTTTTCTCATCTGTCTGTTTTTGTTTGCTAAGATTTACTGAAAAACAGACAAATCGAAGAGTCCAGAGGCCTTGTAGGACATTCGGTCAGGCAAATTAGGAAAAGCTGCCAGACCTGTACCTGACATTCGGTCCTGTTGGCTAATAATTTTTGCCAGACCGACTCAAGTTTTGCCTGATTTGCCCTTCGGTCAGGCAGTTTTCGATATGTCTGTGAAAAAGTGAGCAATCACAGATATATAAACCAATACCTTTTTTGATTCCTTGGAACAAATACTTCTGATTGCATAGACAATTGTGTCTTTCCGTCAAGATATATGTGTTGTACATTTAAAAAGGTGAATGCACCCAAAAAGTTATAAAAACAGTGCCAATAAACAAGCCCAACCCTCGTATAAGTTATGAAAGAGCATAGCCACTATAACCTGAAAGTGCTTCACAAACTGTTTGGAAATAGTTAAGATTAGTAACAATAGAAAAAGATACCTTTAAGGATTACTTTTCGAGATAAAATGCACCGAACACTTCCATCCATTTTCACATCGTGTGTTGAATCTGCTATTTATACCATTCATACCGTGTGTCATGTGACCTAAACAAGCATCTTATATCCTACTCTTATGAAATTGACTTTCTATTGATTTGTTTCTTACCTATTCCATCGTTCTCACAAAATAAAATAAAACGAGAAACTTCGGTCTGTTATCTCCATGTACCAACTTAGTTTTGTATGGTTTAAATTGGAGATAATTTTAATTAGCATTTTGATATTTAAATCAAAATTATATCCACTTTGACTTGGTACAGGGGATAACCGACCGAGTTTCCTCACTATTCAGAAAATATCACAACATTTACATCTGATCATACACGATCATCAGTTTACACGAATTTTTTAACAACAAATAATATGACTTTATTTCAAACATCGCTTGTCACAGTTTACTATACGAGTCTAAGCTGCTCATAACGCTCCCTGTTACATTCAACCATTTAATTAGTTGCAAAAAAAAACCAATATAATCGGTATAAGCACATACATATATAATACAGCGCAGTATATCTTTTGAAAATTATTTCTTAATAAATATTTTTCTTATTAAGGCCAATTTGAAATTTGTATTTTCTGCATTAATTTTACTCTTACTTTTAATTTTTTAACAAACATTTCAATAAACAGATAAAGAAATCTTTTATAATTTGTTATTATATAAGAGATTTTATTTGTCAGAAGGTGTCACATGATTAAACTGTAAATTGTCGATTGACTTGTTGTTTCTAAAAATAAAATCTGAAAGACTTAGCTGAAAGACTTTCTGTTACTAAAAAGAGAAAGGTATTCAAAAGTTCAATAGAACTTCATAATGTCACACCATTGACCAGTTAGAGTAAACCTTTTAAATGCAAATGAAAAACAGCCAATCAAAGATTGCGATCCCCCCGCTACCCCTTTTTGGACCCCCTCCCTTGTAAAAAAAGACAAGTGTTTTGGAAACTAAATTAATCATCGTAACTGTAAAACACCAAAAAGATATGGTTGCTAGGTAGAATTCCAAAAAAATAATGCGTCTTTTAGAGTTTCAGGAACTTTACCAAAATTACCAAAATTAGAATCAAAGATTTTTGCAACCTGGCTGTTGAAAATCATCATTTTTACAGCAAGGAATTGAAAGAGATATGGTTGCTAGGTAGAATTCCAAAAAATAATGAGTCTTTGAGAGTTTCAGGAAAGTTACCAAACTTAGAATCAAAAATTTTTGCAATCTGACAATGGAAACTGATCATTTATACTATAAGGCATCAAAAAAGATATGGTTGCTAGGTAAAATTCCTAAAAGAAATCCGTCTTTGAGAGTTTCAGAAAATTTACCAAAATTAGAATCAAGACTTTTGCACTCTATGATCTTCAGTAGTGTAATTCATTGAAAAAGATATGGTTGCTAGGTAGAATTCCAAAAAATAGTAGGTCTTTGAGAGTTTCAGGAAATTTACCATAATAAGAATCAAAGATTTTTGCAATCTGACTATTGAAAATCATCATTATAACTCTAAATAATTGAAAAAGATATGGTTGCTAGGTAGGATTCCAAAAAATAATGGGTCTTTGAGAGTTTCAGGAACTTTACCAAAATTAGAATCAAGGTTTTTTTGCAATCTGACTATTAAAAATGATAATTAAAACTATAAGGCATTAAAAAAAGATATGGTTGCTAGGAAAAATTCCAAAAAATAATTGGTCTTTGAGAGTTTCAGGAAATTTACCATAATAAGAATCAAAGATTTTTGCAATCTGACTATTAAAAATCATCATTGAAACTATAAGGCATATAAAAAGATATGGTTGCTAGGTAAAGTTCCAAAAAGTAATTGGTCTTTGAGAGTTTCAGGGAATTACCAAAATTAGAATCTTTGATTCTTGCAGCCTGACAGTTGAAATTCATCCTTATAACTCTAAATAATTGAAAAAGATATGGTTGCTAGGTAGAATTCCACAAAATAATGAGTCTTTGAGAGTTTCAGGAACTTTACCAAAATTAAAATAAAAGTTTTTTGCAATCCGACCATTGAAAATGATTATTAAATCTAAATGGCATCAAAAAAGATATGGTTGCTAGGTAAAATTCCNAGGAAATTTACCAAATTTGGCACCGGGGTCTAAATTCCAAAAGCTTAGAACGTATTCAAAGAGCAATTCCAATAATTCCTCATGAAAATATAAACCACAAAATCGAAATTATACATAGAGTTCCAGTCGTTCTGATGAGTACTAATTGTTTAACATTTTTTGGCCCCTTAAGGGCATGCCCCCAGGGGTCATACCAAAAGTCCGCTATCATCAGTAAATGAGATGCATATAATCGAACTTGCATACAAAGTTTCAGCTTCCAAACGTGAATACTTCAGAAGATTTCGCTTATCACTGGATATCTCGAAATACATTTTCGATCATTTTTCCGCCCTGAGGGCAAATTTCAAAATTCCGAAACCTTCGGCACAGACAACTTTTATAGTGTTACTTATACCCTTATTACAAGGTTTCTGCGATTTAAGGTGTAAGAGGAGTTCCAGCGTAATCGATTTTTCGTTTTTTCGACCCCCTAGAGGCCATGCCCTGAGGGGTCATACCAAAGTTCCGACACCCTCTGTGAAGTTGCTACATAATATGTGAGTCCATATCCGAGTTTCAACTTTCTAGCCCAAATGGCCTTGGAAATTTCTTCAATTATTGGATATCGCGAAAATTCGTTTTCGCCCATAATTTGCCCCTAGGTCGTTTGACCTAAATTCCGAATCCACAGCGCGCTACTTCTGATCATACTCTAGTATGGTACCGAGTTTCAAATTTGTATCTCTTATAGTTTCAGAGCTATCGGGGAGCATTACAAATGCACGTACGTACATACGGACGGACTGCATTACATAATCCCCCCGCTTTCGCTAAGCGGGGGGATAATTAGACTGTTTGTTTTGTCTACAGTTCCAACTGCTTAAAGTTAAACTATCAGATGGTAGCGGTAATCTGCTTGTTTTTGTCATTATGACTGAAATGAACATGAGGCCATAACATATGTTTACTCCAACTGCAATAATTTTAATGACCTGTAATACTAGTGCCTCAGCAGCAGAACTAGAACCCAAACAAAGAAAATCCATAATTTCAAAAAGTGTTTAAAACTGCATAAATCCAAACGAAATCCGAATAATCAGTAATATAAAATATAGCTGAGAACAAAACTACGATACTTAAAGGTATTCTGCTTAATTTTATGTTTTGTTTTCAGAAATATGTAAACAGTAGTTAATAAGGAGAACCCCTGCCCAAACATTTTTTTGTTTTGAATTGGCTAGTGATGTTTTGATTTCTGCGATTATTATAACCTAGAATATGAGGGAAACTCTTGCCCAAATTATTCTTGAAAGGGGGTCTGAAAGTGGTCGAAACGGATAACACATTTAAAGATCCTTTCTGAAACAAGATTAAAGTTTGGGACGCACGGAGACAGAAGGACAAAGACAATACGCCCCATCTTCAAATGTTATCTTAAAATTCATTCGACACTTACCTTAAACTTCTTATGTGTTCTCCAAAAAGTTTTCCAGAAAAGAACATGAGACAAAATAGAATTGAAAATCTTCAACTTTCACACAGAAATTACAACAAGTACTGTCCACTACTTTCCACTGAAATAAGAGTTTCTTTTGGAATAATCTATTGTTAGAGTTTCCATTTAAAACTCTTTAACGTATTTTCTTGCATATACAAAAAAAAAAGGTTTATTTTGTCTTGAAAAAGCATTTCTTTGATGTAAAAAAAGGTTAATCATTTCTCAAACCTATTGATTTCTCGAATTTACTGTTTATGAAATATTTGTAAATCAGTTTGTTTGTAATTAATGCACAGATCTTTACCTTTTTAAAGAACTTGATTTCCTTTAAAGTTAAATGAATATTTTTTTTAATTTTTTCACCTATTCAATAAGTAAGGATTTTCAATAACAATAATTGTTATCAATTATTAAACCGTGCCACACGACGTGGCGAGGTATTATGTGATACCCTCAGTCGTGTGTCTGTCCGTCCGTCCGTCCCCCGACTGATAACTTGTGAATGAAATAACACAAGGTCTTCAAACTTGGTATGCAAGTTGTTTACCACAAAACTCAGGTCAAGTTCGTTTTTTGGGTTCAAAGGTCCAAGGGGTTCTGGAGTTATGCAGCTTGAAACTTTGAAATTTTGCGAATTGTAGGGTTTCCGTCTGATAACTTGTGAACGAATTAACACAAGGTCTTCAAACTTAGCATATAAGTTGTTTACCACAAAACTCAAGTCAAATTTGATTTGGGGTTCAGAGATCCAAGGAGTTCTGGAATTATGCGCCTTGAACCTTTGACATTTTGCAAATTTTAGGGCTTTGTACTCATAACTTGTGAATGAAATAACATACTGTCTTCAAACTTGATGTGTAAATTGTTTACCACAAAACACATGGCCAAGTATAAATTTGGGTTCAGCAGTACACATTATTCTGGAGTTATGCCCCTTTTAACTTAGAAATTTTGTGAAACGTGGTGGGGTATCATTATGTAATGCACCATTACTATTTTATTATATGCGATAATACATCGGCAAACAATAACCGGAGCAAAATGATAAAAGTGGGGATTCTAAAATAAAAAATCCAAAATCACGGCAAATGATATCCAACACGAATTGAGACAGCATGAAAGAGTTAAAAAAATACACAAAAATGAACAAGAACTTCACAAAACTCAAGCGTTTAACTTAACAGTATAGACCCCTACAAAAACTGAAGTATCATCAGGTACTCCGAAAGGGTTAGACTGATCTGCTCCACGCGTGGCAGCCGTCACACAGCCAGCTAAAGATGATGTTGAAATATCTGTTTCGTTGCTGATTGGTTATTGTCATTTTCAACTCCGTAGACAAAACCAATTAAAAGCCATTTCTTACACTCAAACAGCACCAAGGTGAAAGTTTGAAAAACATTTGTGTATCTCTCAAGGTTCAGACAATTACAATGACAAATCTTTATGAGATCTAAATGAGATCACTTTTAAACCAATTTTCAAAAATTAAAGATTTGTTCTGAAATTTTATATATTTGTTATTCCGAAGTACTTGCTTCCTTATTTCTGCAATTATATCAGATCTACAACACTACAGGATATATTCCAACATATTATAACTTTTTGTAAAATTCAGGAATATTTTTAAAATATTCATTTAAATTGCCACTATCATAATTTTTTGTAAAAAGTAACCATTTTTTGCCCATAACTTTTAGATATTTAAGTGATATGACTTTCCAGTTGATCATATGTCAATTAACTAGCCATGAAACTTTTAAGTTCCAGTCCGTCGAAGAAACAGGAAAACTGCATTGGTGCAATGGTAAGGGAAAAAAACACAAACTTTGCAAATTGATGTTTGATTTTAATAAAACTAACCTAACAACGTCATTTTGATTGATAAAAGATCTGTGTTATTTTCTTGTTCGAATATAAAAACTTTTTGGGATGTGTTTTTTATGACGAAAGGAATACACCTAAGCCAAAAAATACAGAATCTAAATTTTTGATGTGCCAGACAGTGTCTGACTCTAAGCTGGAATATTACTTAAAATTCAATTTTAAAAATCAATTATTTGTAACCTACCCTCTTCATACCATCAAATTATTGTGTTTCGTTTTATTTTTTCTGGCTCATCATTCCAGATAAATTTGAAACATCTTATTTCGATTTCGTTTAAATAAACATTTGGGACTATACAAATGTAACAAGCGTTGACCCTAATAGATGTCTCGCCCGCCCCTGCATGGTATCTAAAATTTATGAGAAAAATCAAACTGGCCTTATCCGAAAAAAAAACACAACCTATTCACTATAGACCATGAAACTGAGGTCACAGACATAATTTATATGGTCAACTGTCATGTTCTACCAGAGAATAAACAATACAAAAATATCATCAACCTACAAATAACAAATACAGCGAATCATACAAGTTCAAAGGACTTTGAAAATAAAAAAAAATTCTACTTAAGAACAACCTACATGAAACATATTGCCCTGCCACCTACAGTTATTCAGAATCAGATCTAATATGAAACATTTTACCATGTTTACTAGACCATGAAATTGAGGACATGTCAAGATCAAAGTCCATACATTTTTTATGACGGACAGTCATGTACTCCTCAAGAGCAACCTACGTGCCAAAAATCTTTCTGAGGTCTTTATAATGAGTTTAAGGTGCCTAGCAACGACTTTATTTGTCATGAAAGTCCGTAGAAACAATATAAAAAATACGCAATGATATAAAGAAGAAGTGAATCATATTACCAACCGGAAGTGAATCTTCTGTCCTTAGCAACAAGCTAATTTTTCTTTTAAAGACTCAAAAATTTCAGAACTTTCATTATATTAACACAAGTTATTTTATGTTTGTTGACAAACCCGCATTCATGGATTATGAACAGCATGGATGTAGCGTTGCTCGAAAAATTAAAATGATTTCCGCCCAAAC
This sequence comes from Modiolus philippinarum, assembly GCA_002080025.1. NCBI lineage: Eukaryota > Metazoa > Mollusca > Bivalvia > Mytilida > Modiolidae > Modiolus > Modiolus philippinarum. The sequence continues at coordinate 13,321 of MJUU01040986.1, forward strand.
CGGTGCAAGGGCCGTCTTGAACTTACAATGAGGTAAGAGCCAAGCTCATTGATGAAGGCCCGATAGTGACTTCAAGATGAAGAACAATAAAAGCGTTGTTCCATTCCTGGATTTATTGTACAGTGTATTTGTAGAGACTTTGTCTAATGTGCATGAAAATCCATATCCATTCAATGCTTACGTTAAAACTATAGATATTAAAACTATAAACTTTGTTGTTTTGAAATAAATATCATAATGATCTTTGTTAACGAAATTAGACTACGGTGAAGTTTAATAAATGTAGTTATGCAGAAATATGTGCAACTTTAAAATTAACGATCTGGACGAAGCTGTAGTATAGCTCAGCCTTCTGACGAACCTTTTATAAACAAAAAAAATCCCGAATCTTTCAATTGGGTTTAAGGAGCATATTCATCCAAATTGGGAAGGATTTGGGAAATTAGAAAATATATCAATTAAATAGGACACATTTCAACAATTTGCGATCTTTTTCTTTCCAAAAACACCAATTTTACGGTGACTGTTTTCAATCATTTAAAATTGTATTATTTTTTTAAATTTTATTCCTGCAATAAATCAGCAAACGAATACCGAAATAAAAAGGTAAGAGTGAATTTTATTAAATAAAACTCCCCCAAAACAAGAGATGTATGCTCTCTATAAGTTTTAGCTATGATGTACTTGTTCTGGAAAGAATATCTCCCATGGATATACTATCATACTTTCAAATTTCGGCGTTTTATTTCAAAATGTTAATCTGATCATTCTGTTTAAAGTGCCAACATCTCATTGTTTTATTATACCAAGTTCTCTTGCAGTGGACTCCATAAGCGCAACGTGGTTGTTTATATATTGAGATCATGTCGGGCAACAGATGCCAGCAGTTGTAAGAGCAATATGTTTGTTGAGAACCCCATATAACATGTTTGTTGAGAACCCCGCATCCATGACGAAAGGGAAACATGGATGTAGCGTTGCTCGACATTTAGTGATGAATCCCACTCAAACCTGTACTACAGGTTGTCTTGAACTGACACTGAGGTATGAGCATACCACATTGTTGAATGCCTCCTGGTGACTTCAAGATGAAGAAAAACAAAAAATGTTTTGTTCCGTTGCTTGGTTTATTATTAATTTCAATATTATTTGAAGAAACTTTGTCTTATGTGTATTTACTTCATATCCATTTATTGATTATGCAACACTAATTCTATCATAACGCTCTTCTTTCGCTTTGGAGACAAAGCTATGTTCTAATTCCAACAATATTTTTTAGCACATGCGTATATATTTTACAAAAAAGATATTGTACATTTTCACATTTTATTCAAATTGTAGATGCGTCCTGTTGTCCCTTTCATTTCACACAACATGAGTACGGCACAGAAAAGAAAAATGAAGACAAACACACACAAAGATGTACAACACGGACAGAATAAAAAGCCATGAATGAGATCAGGTTTACCGGTAGAGTTAACGTCTCCTGCTGTTTGCTGTTTCCATTATTACTCTTTCATTTTACCGGGGAGAGACGTTTGCGCTTTTTGATACGACATTATATATTTGCGCCCTTTTAAAAATGGACATTTGCGCTTTTATTTAGAAAGTACATTTGCGCTTAATTTTAAAGCTTGAACTACATATGCTTATACAGTTGACCGTCTACAACTTAAATAAGAGCTTCAGGTATTAGCAAAAGCAATGTCAAAAATCACTACAATGGCATAAAAGGTCCATTTTCATTGAATATTTGTATCCAAGTGTAAAAACAAATTGAGCTCTATTCAATTCCCTCATGTGCCTTTTAAATTGAGAATAGCGTTCAAATACATAAAAATTGTTTGGCAAGTTGCATAAACTTAATAGTGTACTGATAGTGTACTTTGAAAAATTTGGGCCATTTGTTCTTCAGGTAACACCAGTGAAAAGTAGAAGCGCAAATGGGTGTTCAATTTAATACATGTATGGAAATAAACTGTGGACACAGGATATGCCTCGCCCACCCCATGAATCGCTTTAATTTGCACATTAATTTACTGCAGCAGCCATAAAAATGAGATATTATTCTTTACCTGTGTTAACAATTTCCTTAAAAATGATGCGATCACTCATGCATGACTGAGGGACCAGGCCGCAATCTGGGCATGAAATCGGTATGTACTCCTAAAGATGCAACTGCATGTCAAATATCAAGTGCCTAGAATTACTAGTATAGGCTGTACAAACTGCTTGCTAAAAACTTCAAGTGATCACCCATGCGTGACTAAGGGGCCAGGGCCACCATCTAGGCGTGGAATAGTTTTGTACTCCCCAAGACGCAACTGCATGTCAAATATCAAGTGCCCGGGTACAGGCTGTACAAACTGCTTGCAAAAAACCTAAAGTGATCGTGCGTGACTAAGGGACAAGGGCCATAAACTAAGTAAGGATTTGAGCTAATTGCACATCAAATACAGTGGACCTACAACTAACATAAACCTGTTCATTCACAATAGTTTGCAATTGTTGACGCGGTCGCAGCCGCCCCCGCCAATGTAAATGCTATCCCTAAGTCTAGCCTCCGCAACTTTTCATCGCGGGTGAGACAAAAATTAAAGGGAAAATGGGTGTTCAATTTAATACAGGTATGGAAAAAAGGTTAAAACGCAAATGTCCAAATTTTTGATGTCCACTTGAATCACAGGTAAAAATGTCCTATGCCCCATTTTACACAAGTCAGATGAAAACCATGGCCGCCAGGGGATGGCATGTTCTCCGAAGTAAAAGACCTTAAATGAATTTTGTTTTTGTTTAAATTTTACGATAAGGTTCAAGGCATTCTGTTAGGAACGTTATACAGGTTCAGCATCCTGAGTCTCAAATTTTAATTAGATTTGTATATGGTGCAGTACAGTTTGCGAAAAGGAAAATTAACCTTTAGAGCTATTGTGCCGCATCTGATTGATTAGGTTATTAGTTATATGGGAACAGTACTCTTAACTTGCAATATTAATTTGGAAATATCAGATTGTTTAAAATAAAACAACAGAATATTACAATCTATCGTAACTATATATTCATATATTTTCGGTTAACCAAATAAGAGTTCTCACGTATCCATCGCATGCTTCCCTTCCCTGCTACTCTCGGTTCTCGCCCACTTTTCTCGCAGTGCCTGTCCCTTTACTTTACTCCCGGGTTCCTGCCACCTTCAGAGATGCGAACTGACGTCAATGGTCTAGATATCTTTAAGTTAGATGTTTAATATTTTTGAATACAAATCTACACACGCATAACAGACAAACAAGTGTAGATTAATGCCCTTATCTATCCCACCTCTCCCATCTAATTTAACTCAATGTTATAACTGAAATATTCTTTATATTCTATATATTGATTATCAGTAGACTATATAGCTCGCATGCCGGTAAAAAACTATCCGATTCACAGTATTGTTGCAGTGATTTTATTAGTATTGTATTTTAGTCAAAAATCGAGCATTCTAACTTTTAAAAAAGCGAAATAATCAAGTATGAAAGTTCAGATTACAAATTTCGAAATTTGATCAAATGTCCAAAAATGTAAAAGTTTGGAATTTTTAAAATTTTAATACTTTGGTTAAATTTTCAAAATTTTAAAACTTTTCTTCATTTTGAAATTTTGATATTTTAGATTTATGGTCAAACTTTTAAAATATTAAAATTTCAAAAAGTTTTAGGATTTTGAATTGTTAAGTGTTACACGGACCATGAGTAACTTAATCAAATAACGAATATAGATTTCTCTTAGATGTCCATTTATGTGTGTTTGAATGCAGTTTTCCGACATATTTTAATTCTAGTGTCAAACCCAATATTGCCCTCTAAGAGCCGCTTCGAATGTTCAAGACGCTTGTTAAATATATTAGAATCGAAATATTGCAATTGGGCTCTATGCGAATTAGAACATAAGCAGACCTTATATTTGTCTTTTATTTATACCTCGCTATCGCTCGGTATAAAATATTGACAAATATAAGGTCTGCCCATGTTCTAATTCGCATATAGCCCGCTTGCAATAATCTATTTCTTAACTAATACAACATTACAAAAGGCAAAACAAACAGAACAAGAACGCCACAAAACGAAAGCATTTTCAAGCTGAACCATACATAACCTTTGATGTATCGTCAGGTATTTCGGAAGGGTAAGCACAATCTGCTTCACCCATGGCATTTAATCACAGATTTCAATTCTCATATGTGAAATAGAAACATAGTATCGATCTGCAAATCACAATGACGACAGTAAAGCTTCTCTAGTGACAATTTCAAAAGTGACTTAACATGGGGTTGGTGTATTAGATTTTGTGACAGTAATTTTGATGTGTTGACAAAAGTCGTTATAGGCACGACAACAGCGAATGAATTGGTTGCGGGATATACATGCCATAACCGGGGATATTTAAATACTGAAAAAATGGGAAGTTCTGTATTGAAAAGTCAAAATCATGAAGATTGTTTTCAAAAGTCCAGAGTTATAAATGTGGAGTTATAAGTTTGGGTATAATGCTGATGATGGTGTTTCGGTGTCTCTTCAGTTTTGAGTTCATTTTGGTATTATCCTTAAATTGAGGATTGTTCAATAAAAATACATCATCTATAAAACGGAAAATGAAATTAAAGGATTTGACTAGCTTATTGTTTTTCTGAACTAGCCCCTTGCATGAAACTGGTTTCATAAACAAAAATCTGAAACCTAATGTCTTGCCCGCTCAGTACATTGTCTTTATAATGTGTCCTATATTTAGGTAAGGTTGCTAGGTAGAATTTCATAAAATAACTGGTCTTTAAGACTTTCGGGAAATATACCAAAATTGGAATCAAATACTTTATATAATGACTGTTTTCAATGAAATGTATGCAAAAAATATAGTTGCTAAGTACATGTAGAATTTCAAAAAAATAACTGGTCTTCTTGGGTTTCATGAAATTTGCCAAAACTGGAATCAAAGATTTTTGCAACTTTCCTATTGAAAATAATTATTTATACTGTAAGGAATTGACAAAGATATGGTTGCTAGTATGAATTCCAAAAAATAACATTTTTGAGGGTTTCTAAAAATTTACCGAAATTAGAATCAAAGATTTTTGCAATTTGACCTTTCAAAATGATCATTTTAACTAAAAGGATCTGAAACAGTTATGGTTGCTAAAGAGAATTCCAAAAAAATAACTGGTCTTCGAGAGTTTAAGGAATCTTAACGGAAATTGGAATCAAAAAGATTTGCAATTTTATTATTGAAAATGTTTTGTTTGATTCAAATTTATTCAAAAAGCATTGTTGCAAAGAAGAAATTAAAAAAAAATTGCTTGTCTTGGAGAGTTTCAGGGTATTTACCAAAGTTAGAACCATGTTTTTTTTAATTCTTAAGTGTTCAAAAGTATGTTTGGTACAAAAGAATTGCAAAAATTTAGAATTGGATGCAAAAACTATTTGTCTTTGACATTTTCAGGAAATTTACCAAATTTGGAACCGGAATCAAAATTCCAATAGCTTATTACGCATTTGCCCATTTTATGCTGAGAAGTCAATTTTAATGTAATTCTTTTCAGATCCAAAGCTTTATTGGACCCAATAGATGTCTCGCCCGACACTATTTGGTCACAAAATTGATGCGATAACTAAACTGCCTAAATCAGAAAACTTAACATGTTCGCTAGACTATGAAAATAGATTAACTGACAAAGGCAATACAGCAGACTGGCATGTATCACCCAAACCAAATGCTAAATATCAATGACCTACCACAGCTAGATACTGAAAAACCAAACAAGTTAACTAGACCGTGAAAATGAGGTCAAGTGCAAAAACCAAATAGCAGGCTGTCATCTTCCATCTAAGACAAACCCACATACCAAATATTATTTACCTTACATTAATACATACTAGGAAACTAAACATGATCACTAGACCGTGAAATTGAGGTCACAGACAAAAGCCATATAGCAGACTGTCATATACTACCAGAGACCAACATATATAACAAATTTCATTGACCTACCACTCATTGTTACTGAGAAAATGTCCAAAGTACATAAACTTAACATGTTCATTGGACCGTCAAATTGAGGTCACAGACAAAAGCCATATGACAGACTGTCATGTACTACCTAAGACCAACCTACATACCAAATATCATTGACCTACCACTTATAGTTACTGAGAAACTGAACTAAGCACAAAAACTTAACATGCTTATTGGACCGTGAAATTGAGGTCACAGACAAAACCATATAGCAGACTGTCATGTACTACTCAAGACCAACTTATATACCAAATATCATTGACCTACCACTTACAGTTACTGAGAAAGTGACCTAATCACAAAAGCTTAACATGAAAGTTTACGCCGCCGCCGACGCCGCCGTCGCCGTCATACTTTGTACCCATATGTCTCGCTATCCGCGCCTTTCGTCGCGGGCGAGACAATAAACTTGTCCAAATATGGAAAACAATACAGAAAAATTGAAAAAAAAATTCTGGAAGTAATTTTCTTACCGTCATATAACTTTTGACCACTTTTTGTGAAATTCCAATAAGATTTAATTACTTAATTTGACTTATAAAAAACTTTAACCATAGGGTTAAATTTCTTGAGCTAAAAAACAAAGTACAAATACGTAAAAAAAATTTTTTAAATTCTAAATTTTTCAGCTGAAGGTAATTTTCTTACCATTTTCTAGCTTCTGTCCAAATTTCAAATGATTCACTTAAGTTTTGATGAAGATATTGATGTTTAGAAAACTTTAACCACAGGGTTAAAGTAAATGTTGACGACGACGCCGACGACGGAATTTTGGATATTTATGTCTCGCTTGCGCGACATTTCTCGCGCGCGAGACAAAAAGAAATAAATGGGCTAAAGGTTTCGCAAAATTAGTGCCCAAAGATATCTTTATATTGTCTGTTGGAATACATTTCTCCAAATTCTACAAATATGTTATCAATTAAAAATTTAAAGTGAACAAAGGCGATATACACTGTCGCTATGAGCACATAAAAATAAATGAAATTAAAACGAAGTTTGCAAGATTCATAGGTCAGAAAATGCCGTTGCTAAGACTTTTTTTATTAGACACTTTCAGTATAAATGAAACAACAGACTTAAAGTGTAATTAATTGTAGCGCGCAATAGGGCCTGTAAGTCTCGTACAATTTTGGAACTTCCGGGACCAAAAACTGTACCTGGAAGTTACATTTTAAACAAAGATATATGACGTTTCAAACAAAAATTTGAACGTCATAATCGTCAGACGTCATGTTTCGGCGGGAAACGTTTTCGAATGGCCGGTTTATCGTGGATTCTCGTGAGTCACCTGACGAGACTTACAGACCCTATAAAACCGGTTTAAACCACGTTTTCTTTTTAAAACGCCTATATACCAAGTCAGGACCATTGCGGTCGACAATTTTTCCGGTTTTTTTCCACCTGATTTGTCGTTTTTGTCTCATGAACTTCGGTTCTTGACAACTCTTTCGGTAATTCAATCGTTGTAATTTTTCCCAGCAGCCATGTTTTTCTTTGCATTTGAACAAAGTAGCAATTGTTGTTAAAGGCTTTTTATACACCCTTCCACTACAGTTTAGTAATCAAATTTGTTTCGATAGGTACAGAGAAGACTATGAAAATTCATAATGTGAAATGTTAAGCTATGCGTACTGGCAACGTTTTTATATGATCGAGATTTTCCCCATACTTTCCAGAATTGTTAAAAATTTAGTAGTAAGTTTTTCCAGGGAAGACATGCGTCGCCTGCGTAATAACAAAAAATCTTCTAAATTCTGTCAATCAGGAATTAGGTATATATGTGACGGATCCCAAACTCTTTTTCACTGAAGAGGTTTCCATACTGATACTTCATATTGAATTGCAGAAGGCCTGGATATGTTCCTAAGAAAAATTTGACAAAAATTTTCGAGGCGCAAAATATATTCTTAGTTCCGTCAAACAGGAAGTGGGCATACGATAGATCCAAACACTCTGTTACACTGTATAAGTCCCCGTACTGATATGTCATGCCAAATTTCAGAAAGCTAGGATATATAGTTCTCGAGAACAATGTGACAGAATTTTTCTTGTGACACTAATTGGCAAAATATATTTTATGTTCCATTAAACACGAAGTGGGCATGTGAGACATCAGAATCTGTATGACAAGTTACATGCCAAATAGGAGAACTTTCGGATACATGGAGGTTTCCTCAGTTGTTAATGTGTAAACTTATAGGTGTAATGCTTCCTTTTGTAAACGTAACACCTACATACACAGGTGTAAGGTTTCCTTTTGAATAGGGTGTAAACGAAACACCTATATACTCAGGTGTGAGGTTTCCTTGTGAATCCATCTGTTTTCGAGTAGCCATGTAAACGACGGTTAATTCGGTCTAGTTTACAGAAACAATACACTCTAAACACATGGCGTCTCAAAAAAACCTTACACCTGATAATACGACGGATTATTCGGTCTATGCAAATCATCACGACAATAACTTGCTTTAATAAGTTGATCTGTTTCGGTCTTTGTTTTGTGTTTTGTATCTATCAAAAAAAAAATAATGAAAGTGAAAAATATTGGCATGTAAACCGGGAATTTCATTTTCGCCTTGTATTTGCTAAATTGAGTAAATGGAAAGATATAATTTTTGCTTACCTAAAAAGAATATATATAAAATTTCAAATAATCCTTCCTATGTCAGTGTGTAAATAAATAATTCCTCCTATAAGTGCAGACACTCCCGACCTACCAAAACAACATTCAGTTTTGTAATTAAATAAAAAATGTCAAAACACGACTGTTGCCCAGGGAGGAGTGGAAATATAACAGCTGCATTTACATGTAGAAATCAATCCTTGCCGCATTTGCAAGATATTTGTCAATGTCTATTTATTTTTTGAAAATTTTTGTTACAAGCTCTTCACCTGTAGGTTAATGAGGACACCATACCCAGAAAAAACCTTCTAATTTTCTTTGTTTTTGGATATATTGTAGTACTAGAGTAGTTTGTTGTTACGTGAAATTTTCAAAACCTCTTATCAGGCTTTTTCTCGAGATATATAGGGCAAGAGTTACCTGCCCCTTTGATGCTCATGAGTATTAATAACAACGACATATTAGGACAGACTGTGCATGTTGTTAGTAGGGGAAAAATAACCATCAATGGTATAAGCTGTGACTATTGAATATGTGATAACATAGAATAGACTTCGATCTTGCCAACTGGTAGCTCCTACATTACCACAATACTCCCGTAACTTGCAAAGTTTTCACGCCTTTTTGGCCTTAGCCGGACCATAGTTCATGCCATGAAAAAAAATTGTGTCATTTAAAATTTGATTTTTTTTCAATGAATATATTATTTGAAATCACAACAATAATATATTAAAAAATCAGTATAGCAAACCAGGCTTTTGAGAAACCTTTGAGCATTCAAAGTTGACAACATTACCATCCTCTTCTAAAAAAAATTTGCCGCCACTAGAACAAAAACTGGAAGTGATGTCACCTGCTGTGCTTATATAGCGCCAAAACCAAACTAAACTAGCCATATGACCGTATACGGTCTTTACTTGACTAGAACAGGAAGTTGTAGGTTACACATGTCAAACCGGAAGTGGATACTTTCTTGCCTACTGTTAATCATAAATACAAAAATGTCTACAAATTTTGTTACATATTGTATGGTAGTTTGACACGTGATCCTACAGGAGTCCTATAGAGAGATAAAAGAGCGTGCATGCGGGACCGGAAGTATTTCCTGCTTGCCACCATTTTGACCGGGAATGACCTATTATGCTGCATAAAGATATATTTTGGATGGCGTTGACTAAATGAAGAAGTTGATATTTCTCATATTTTCTTGTTCCAAACTTCTAGGGAGTGATCTTTATAAAACGGAAATCAGCAGTGGCTTGTTCTGGCAGTATTTCTTTCACGTTTGCGTTGATTGTTTAGAAGTGGAGACTGCTATTGTTGTTCTAGTGTGAAATCTCTCTTTCAACAAATTGGGTGAATTCTCTTTTTCAACAATTTTAAAGTTTTATTCTATCATTATTTCCCCTTTGTGTACATAATTTACTTTTATCACAACTATCTCTCTATTTTATTTATTTTTTTTATTTTCCCCTTTTCAGCTTTTTTACTGTGTTAATTAATTATTATTTTCCTTTTTCTCGCCCTATTTCAAGATTATTTCCATTTTTCATCATAAACGAGGCAATTTGAATTTTCCCCGCCATTTTGCGGTTTCCATGGGAACGGTCGCCATTTTGATATTTTAAAGACCAAAACTCGTATCTATACATGCTAATTAACCTTCTTGTAAAATTTCAGTCATTTTGGAGCAATTTTCAAATTTCCCGCCATTTTATGTTCCCATAGCAACGGTCGCCATTTTGACGTTTTTAACACGAAAGTTCGTTTCTACACATGTTCAGTAACTCATTCCATTCTGAACATTTTTATTTTTCCGGTCGTTTTTATGGTTTGATTACGTGACAGCTGTCCTCACTAACCTTAAACACTGTAATGATTCAGATATGTTTACTTTATTATACACGGGCTAGAGAAACTGAACACGTCACCAAATTTGGTGTTTCTGAGCCTACATTTAATTTTGCATTCTACTTTAAAGTGGACTGTTTCATGACTAATAAATTAACTTTCATTGTTATAGGAAGAGAAATAAAAAAAAAACTCTCATTCGATACCAGTAACAGGATGGCGACGTTTAATTTGTGCTTATTACGAAGCACGTCATTGTCAGTATCCTATATTTTCACTAGGGTTTAATTACACACAATGTTCATAAAACACAGAAAATAGGGTAAACGCAGATATAATATTGTGTAATTGTATATCCTGGTTTATATTTGCACTATTGTATCTAAAAACACAGAAATTGGAGCAATTTTACACTAATTTTTATGTAATTTTACACTCTGGTGTATATTTGATTGATTGATTGATTGATTGATTGATTGATTGAATATTGTTTAACGTCTAGTCAGCAATATTTCAGCTATATCAAGACGAGAACAAGTTTGTTAATAAATAATCACTTTGGGGCATGAAAAAGGGCAATGGGTCGGGAAATTCTGACTGCCACTGGAAAAGTAGGGTGAAATCGAAAAGGGCGGAGAATTTAGCCTTGTAGCCGATCACCTACGGACCACTCAAAAAAGCTTGCTACAAGGGTTCTTTAACGTGCAGGAAGCGTTGCATTTCTTCCAACACGTGGACCTGAGTTTACATCCCATCCGAAAGATGGGTTGTGTATTTATTAATCCCGCACAACCACGGAATGGGTCCTATTTTTATATCCCGGGACCCTCGGGGTCAGACCCGTTTAGGAGGGGTCACATCCCGCAAGCCGGAGATACTAGGTCCTATTTCTATATCCCGGGGTTCCCTCGGGGTCCTCTGTTAGGAAGACTCATGCTCCAAGCTCAGAGGATGCTGCGGGCCTATTCATAAGCCGAGACCGCGCACGGCGGCTGGTGTATATTTGCACAAATTTATTTAAAATCGCCGATGTTGAAGCAATTTCACACTCTGGTGTATATTTGCACAAATCTTTTTAAAATCACCGAAATTGAAGCAATTTTACACTAATTTTTATGTAATTTTATACTCTGGTGTATATTTGCAAAAATGTATTTAAAAACACGGAAATTGGAGCAATCGTACACTAACTTTTATGTAATTTTACATACTGGTGTATATTTGCACAAATCTGTAAAAACACCGAAATTGGAGCAATTTTACACTTACTTTTATTAGTGCAGTGACTGGGTTTTAAAAAGACGCTTATTTCAGGAGTTTAATGGACCAGCATACCTCATGGCTAGAGACGATATTTTTCGAAAGACAATAGTCTAAAGTATATTTTTTTTTGCCATGTCGTAAAAAATCCTACGGTGCAGTTTTCCGGAAATTCACTGAAAACGAGATATTTTGATTTTTGCCAAATTTTGACGGAATATTAACAAAGTCTGCTCACTTAGATACGTTTCAATGATTGTTAATAAATATATTGGAAAACGAAACATGTCTATGTTAGCTATGATATTACAAAAGAAAAACATATTTCGAAAACCTAGAAGTTGAGGATTTTTTTGTTTTAAGGGGGGATGTCCCCTAGACTATGAGTTAACCTGCTGTCGAATGTTTTGGAACAAGTTTTTCAGCAAATTTTCATTGGTTTTTGTATCAATTTAATGGATTTATCAATTATCCAAACGTTTTCATTGGTCAAATATAAATCTATTGCATTTTTCCTATTTTTGAGGTATTCAACAAAAACCCACTGAAAGGCAAGATGTGAACAATCTTGATATTTCGCGGGTAAACATTTTCTGTTCTCTGCTAAATATTGATGAATGGTTTATTATAAGAAGGAGTAGCCACTAGGTAGTACAAAAACCAGAAAAGTAAATAGAAACTGCCACTTCCGGTCACGTGACAGATGATTCAATATGGTTGCCACAAATACAAATGTTTTGCGTTAAAGTTTAACAAATTGGGAAAGAAAGTGCATCAGAAACTTTCAAAAATTTAAAATGAATGAACGCATTGTTGCATTTATCATTCAGATGACATAAAAATGAAAAATAAAACTGAAACAAGAAATAGAGCAAAAGCATGTTCAGTACAAGGTTCATATCAAATAAAGACTTAAATTGCATTCTTCCGTAAATGGATGTTTTCCGTTTAAGATAGCCCATAGAAGACAGGGTCGCGTCAAGCTGTCTTACACGGGTATTTGTCCAATCCAACGTTGCGATTTGTTCGACGTCTCAATTGTTAGCACAGTAAACTTCATGGACAATTTGACGTCACAATTGAGAACTCCACCAGAAATGGCAAGATTTAGTTTCTTTCGAGTTGGATGTTGTATTTTACGGAGAAATAGGTTTCTTATATTCGACAAAAATTAAAGATCGGGATATCTTCCACTCGTGTGAGAAATTCTACGTCTTTTACCCTTGTTTCACTCGGAAAAAGACGGAATTTCTCACACTCGTGGAAGAAATCCCTTATCTTTAACATGGTCTCGTATAAGAACTTATTGTTCTTCTTCGTTTTTCGTCATACTTTAATTTTTATACCCCGCTTGAAAAGTGGGGGGTTTATAGTGATGAGGTTGTCCGTCTGTCCGTCCGTCCGTTACACCCGAAGGTACCCATCTGTTATCCTCTACTCCTCATGAACTCCTGAATAGATTTTCATGAAACTTTAACACAGTGTTTTTGACATAATATAGATGTGCACCTCTTACTTAAGAATCTAATTTGATTGTTTTTTGGGGTTTCCCATAGCAAAACATGGACTTTGCCATTACATTACAAGGGAATACCCATCTCTTATCCGCTACTCCTCCTGAACCACTGAATAGATTTTCATGAAACTTTAATACAGTCTTTGTGACATTATGTAGATGTGCACCTAGTATTTCAGAATTTTATTTAGTTGATTTTTGGGGTTTCCCATTGCAAAACATGGACTTTGCCAGTACATTGCAAGTAGGTACCCATCTCTTAGCCGCTACTCCTCTTGAACCACTGAATAGATTTTCATGAAACTTTAACACAGTCTTTGTGACATTATGTAGATTTGCATCTTCTATTTCAGAATTTAATTTGATTGATTATCAAATGGGGAGCGGGGGTATATATCAGTAAGCTTTGCTCACAGTTTTTTTTTAATTTCTTTTTTTCAAGGTTTTTCTTACACCAGCTTGTCCGCGATTTCATCCTTCTTCATAAAAATCTGATCGTATGAATAAGCAACTGTCGTAACCTCTAGAAACATTCCGTATATGCATTTATAGTTGTATACGTTTTCTTGTATTTGCCATTCTCTATTGCTCCTTAGACATTATGAATGTCACACAATTTTTATTGTCAGAAATTCTCTACTCTTTGTCATAAATGTATGGAGTCATAAAATATTAGCTTTCAATGACATATTCAATCCAAGAAAATTGTGAATCTCTTGCCATGGATACTATAAATTCGAATTATGTACCATTAGCGGATCCAATGGGGACCCCTCTTCTGTGGACAATCGTGTATTTTTTAATTAATATCCTGATGTTTTATTAAGAAATACCCCAAAATTTTCGCGCCTCGTTCCGCTCTTTTAAATCTCCTTTCACTTCTAAATTGGGACCCCCTTTTTAAGTGTCCTGGATCCGCGCCTGTATTACCCTCATTTTTCATAGTCTAAGAAATTTCCACTATATACATGTATATATAGTCAGCTCGGTGTATTAAAATGAAATAAGAAAAAAAGAGTATTTGACAGTTTCCGGTTGAGCTTTGAGAAGTAGAGGTTAAAGCAACTATATAAAGGCCCTACAGACGGACTGACAGACAGACATATGTACGAACAGAAGCAAAGCGAGGAATATTGAGTATTTTAGTGTCAGTACTGCCGATATAGTCGACTTGGAATTGTTTTAAAAACGTTGTGTGATTTTGCTGTCGTCAAAACTTCGCCTTTGCTATTTGTAATAATTTCTCATGTGGGGGGGGGTCATAATCAAGCAGTCACAAAACAGTCTTTTGAAGAACGAATTTCCTGGAAACTATCTAAAAATATTATTTAATGTTACATTTTAATATTAAAAGTGCGTTTAAGATATCTTATCTTTTTTGTCGGGTATTCGGGAAAATCAACACCCCAAACTTTTTTTCCAGAATCATAGAGGGAGTGAAAAGTAACAGCCGTTTTTCAATTCAAATACTTCCAATATTACTATGACGGCGCTTTTATTTTCAAGGGAATGCTTCATACGTCAACTATGCAAAGGTCAAGTTAAAATATTTTAAAATGTGGCTACTGTTCCCGTTTTTGGAAAGTATGGCTTTTTCTGCTGATTTTCAGTCTTGACCTTTAACCTCAATTTTCTAAATTCTGCACCACTTCTGCTTTTTACGACAGGGCAAAATAAACGCACCATAACTTCTTATACACTATATATAAAAAAATCAGCTATGAGGTATGCTGATCCATTAAAGTTGAAAATTTTGGTTTCTAGTCACTGTACTATATGTAATTTTACATTCTGGCGTATATTTGCACAAATTTATCTAAAAACACCGATATAGGAGCAATTATACACCAAATCTGGTATAATTTTACACTTATTTTTTACAATGTTCCTGAGGAAAATGTGACACCAATTTTTGTGACGCCGACACAGACAAGAGACGACGGATAGTGATCCCTATATTTCGCCACTGTGTGAACGCGGGCGACACAATGAGACGTGATATACAATGCTTATTTTCTTAGAATATTAAATCCCTGTCTGTTGAATTTCTTGTGGCAATGCATGCGCTAAGAATATTAACTTTTCCAGAATAGTCTTTTTTCATATGTAGGGTCAGTTAACCAATTTTCTTAATAAAATCCAAGCGATATTTTATTTCTGCAGAATTTTCAATCCCCAAAGAAATGAGTATCCAAATCATATTTACTTAGAATGTGCTTTTAAACATTTATTTTTATCTTCCATTAAATATTTCAAACATCAAAAATATATAAAAAAATGATCTTGTACCGTTAAAATATATAAGTCTCTTAATATTTACTTATGCTTGAAGGACTATTCAGTAAAATAAATGATTAAAAATATATATTTGAAATCTGAATTTGAAATAAAGACTATCAACTACCAATGATGTATAATTGCGAACGTTGTTGAAACGGCAATCCGGCAAACAAATTTGTTTCATTTTTTAGTAGATGGTGAATGAAAGGATATGGAGTAAATGCACATGAGGCAAAGTCTCTACAAATATATGGTAAAAAACAAACAAAGGAATAACGCTTTTATTGTTGTTCGATTAGTAGTTTAGATTTTAAAAGAACGTGGCTTTCAGTAGTATGTAATTATTGTCATGATTAAGCTTATATTTTAAAAAAAGGGTGGAAGTGACAATTAATCTTTGCTAGCAGGTCGA
This sequence comes from Modiolus philippinarum, assembly GCA_002080025.1. Lineage (NCBI taxonomy): Eukaryota > Metazoa > Mollusca > Bivalvia > Mytilida > Modiolidae > Modiolus > Modiolus philippinarum. Next base: position 29,314 of record MJUU01040986.1, read on the forward strand.
CATATTGGATAAACTTGTGAAATTGAATTGGCTCCAACTGACGTTGAATTATAAGACAAGAAGGTCCTGAGGGAATGTTCGGCCGTCAGCTTTTATCCAACAAGCTCACCTGGCCCTTGATTAACACAGACATTTAATGTTGAAGACCCCATATATATATATATAAAGTGGTCTATTTTTAGCACACAACAGTTGTTATACATGATACACTGGATTATGTAATTATATTTAACAGAATGCTAGATTAGATGAAATAATTATTATACGTATCTATAGTTTTAATCTAACAATGCCATTGGAATTTACATTCTCAAAATCATCTGACACACAGATTCAATTTTTTGGTTGACCCATAACTGGATTCGAACCATCAACTCTTTGTACATCTTCGGCACAACGCCTAGCATGTTAACCAGAGGTGATACCCGTAGACCAAGTCCAGTTCCTCAAAAGAAGAACTTTCGATAGCCTAGTGTAACCTTTCCACGTCGGTATTAATATCACATGGCTTCCATACACGATGTTTATTGCGTTGAGAGAATGTAGAGATGTTTTAAATTACAATGTTATTGTGTATATAAAATCCTGGATTCAATCAAATCATTTAGATAGAATGCTGTGTGATTACAAGTTATATATATAAAGTGGTCTATTTTTAGCACACAACGGTTGTTATACATGATACATTGGATTCTGTAATTATATTTAACAGAATGCTAGATTAGATGAAATAATTATTATACGTGTCTATAGTTTTAATCTAACAATGCCATTGTAATTTACATTCTCAAAATCATCTGACAGACAGATTCAATTTTTTGGTTGACTCATACTGGATTCGAACCATCAACTCTTTGTACATCTTCGGCACAACGCCTAGCATGTTAACCAGAGGTGATACCCCTAGACCAAGTCCAGTTCCTCAAAAGAAGAACTTTCGATAGCCTAGTGTAACCTTTCCACGTCGGTATTAATATCACATGGCTTCCATACACGATGTTTATTGCGTTGAGAGAATGTAGAGATGTTTTAAATTACAATGTTATTGTGTATATAACATCCTGGATGTTATATACACAGTATATAACAGTAAAACTATAGTTCCCTATGCCTAAACAGTTTAAGGGGTGAAGGCCTCTGTTCGTGTTTCCTATGGGGTACAATGTTAAAAACTATGTTTCATGATGGCAGCCAACTTGGATATCGCACCGACCTAAAAATACCTTTTTTCTAAAGGACCACCTCAGGATTATTTTGGCCAAGTTTGGTTTCAAATGGTTCAATAGTTTCAGAGAAAAAGATCCTTGAAGGTGTTTTCCCATAAGTCCAAAGTTAAAACTATGTTTCCCGCTGGTAGCCATCTTGGATATCCTGCTGACCTGAAATACATTTTTTTGCAAGTGACCACCCATTAACTATTGTGGCCAAGTTTGGTTCCAATTGACCGAGTAGCTTCGGTTGGGAAGATCTTTGATATGTGTTTTCCCATAGGTTCTAATGCTAAAACTATGTTGGCGGCCATCTTGAAACAGCAATAAGTATTGTCCCGAGGTGATGGAAATTACTTGTGAACTGTTGCCTGACGCTAAATGCAGGTCATTTCTATCATCGAGGGACAATAGGTTTGCTGTTTCCTGAAACAGGGCATGAAATAATTGTTTTTATTAATTTGTATAAACAAATAAAAAAAACAAAACGCAGCCACAGCCTGCTTGGCTCACCTCGTTGCGCAGCATTGTAACATGTTAAACATGTCAGTAAACAGAAATGGACTATCATCATTTAACAGATTCATTTATGCATAAAGTGCAGTTAACAGACTGCATCTAAAGCATTCAAAGCAGCTGTCATCCCAAAATGCATCATGCATACCAATATGGTTGATGTGGAACATGTCAGTAAGTTGGAATGGACTTTGAACATTCTTCCTAACCAAGTCACTCATGCGTGAAATGTACGTCACAAGACAGCATCAGAAGCATGCATTGTTGTTGTCATCCCAAAATGCATCATACATACCAAATGGTTGATGCTGGACTTGTCAGCAAGCAGGAATGGACTTTAACCATTCTTTCTAACCAAGTCGTTCATGCGTGAAATATAAGTCACAGACAACATCCGAGCATGCATTGTTGTTGTCATCCCAAAATGCATCATACATACTAATATGGTTGATGTGGAACAGTAGGCGGGAATGTACCTTTACTATTCTTCCTAACCAAGTCACTCGTGCGTTAAATATATGTCACAGACAGCATCTGGAGCATGCCAATACGGTTGTTGTGGAGCATGTCAGTAAGCGGGAATGGACTTTTACCATTCTACCTAACCAAGTCGCTCATGCGTGAAATGTAAGTCACAGACAGCATCCGAAGCATGCATTGTTGTCATCCCAAAATGCATCATACATACCAATGTGATTGATATGGGATTTGCCAGTAGGCAGAAATGGACTTTAACCATTCTTCCTAACCAAGTCATTCGTGCGTGAAATGTAGGTCATATACAGCATCCGAAGCATGCATTCCAGTTGTCATTCAAAAATGCATCAGGCATACCAATATGGTTGATGTCGGACATGTCTGTTAGCGGGAATGGACCTTAACCGTTCTTCCTAACCGGACGCCTACGCGGACGCCAGGGGTATCACATAAGCCCCATTCACTTCGTGAGGTTAGCTAAAATGCTATTAAAAGGGTACACAGGTAAAAGTTGAATGTCGTCGCACTGCGCAATTATTTTGCGCATGGAACAGATTGGTCGGTAAACTGTTCCCCCCGACGTTAAATTTTCAGGAAAATAGTTTAAATGTTGCATATAAATAAATGTAACTATAAGTTAATAACAGTGTCTGTCTAACTTATGCGGGATGTACGATTACCTAGGTGATTTACTGTTCGAAAATGTTTCTTCGTCCGTCGCTAAAAAGATAAGAATTCAAGTTTGAATTTCTTTTGGATGTAATCATATAATCACTTGGTTACTTTCTTTATGCCCCTCTTACACTACACCGTATAACGCGAACGAACGCCGAACGTATAAAAATAAATTATATCCGTTCGTCTCCGTTCATATACTTTGATCGTCCGTTCTTTATCCGTTGAATACGGTACTAGTACGGTGATGTCAAATATTTTGAACATATTCAAAACTTGGAACGGACATATACCGCACAAAATGTCCGGTGAATGTACGGTAGGTTTACGTTTTGTTCGGTTCTCATGCTTTGTATATACGTTATTCATTCGTTACTGGTCCGTCTTGTATCCGTTCATGTTCGGTAGATTAAATTGCTAAAACGGACTTTTACCGAAGAGAAAACGGATAAACCGTTCGAGTACCGGACTTACAGCGGAAACCAAAAGGACGAGCATCGAATAAAACGAATTTATGAAAATATATGTTTTGCAATGACAAAAATTAAATTTAATAAACAAAATAAGAATCGTAAAAGGAGATAACAAGCACAAAGCATAAAATATAAAAAAGAGAAAAAAAAACCAGCTAAAAATCAAAAGTTAGGAACAGAAAGAAATGGTCATCTCTTCAACTATGAGGCATTCGGACTGAAACAAAAATGGTGGTCCTGCCAGAACGAGAGAAACTTGACCCGCTGAGGAGTAACAGAATATATCTAGTTGCACCATAGTTGAAGGTCATTAGGGCGATAATTTCAGCCATACTTTCTGTTCCTTTCTTCTGATTTTTGTTTGTCTTCTATTATGTTTTACTTTGTATATTTTGTCCTTTTTACCTTTTAAAATGTGGCCTTATTTTACAATTCTTATTTTGCTTAAAACGAATTTGCAACAGTTGTTTACTATGTCTTCATCCAATAGAAGGTGTTGTACACTAGTTTTGTTAAGTTGCTCATTTAATTTATTAATTGCAAGAGTTATGCAGTGTTTGTTGATTTGTAATTATATTGTAACATTATTCTGACATATACCTAAAAAAACCAAAATCAAAAATTTGTCCGTTTTCCCGTCGTTAAAAACGTTATATGTTATTTACTCCATATACTTTCGTAGAATATTTAATGGAGGAGTTTGTCTTTTATTGCAGTGTGGAGTTGGTAAAACAACTCCCCGTGGTAGAGATGTATGCTCTTTATTTTTCGTAGATATGGTATACTTCTACATGAGATGATATATCATGTGTACACTTTGTTCAATTACTATTATCTAAATTTATGTAAATTCTTAAGCCTAAGGATCTACTCCCTCCATCGCAGTTTTGTCCTTAGCTACATTTGATATTACTGATTATTCGGACTTCGTTTGGTTTTACGCCATTTAAATTATTGCAGCTTGAGTTAACATATGCGTTATCGTCTCATGTTCATTTACTCCATATACTTTCGTAAAATATATATGTGTTAAGCAGCAATCGCTACCATAGAGACTGTATAACTTTAACCAAATTTTGGTCTTGAGTATCTTCACTGGCATTTCGCCTTGGGTCGTTGGTGGAGAAAGTTAACTGTAACCCGACAATTCTTTTCGAAAGTCATTCTCTTGCCTTTCTATTTGTTGACATTTTGGGAAAATGAATTTAATTGGTCAAGCACGTCGTAATGATTATCTGTGTAAAATAAATTGTTGAGCGGTCAAAAGACACAGGTATCGTTTTCTAAAATCGATGGTTTTACATACTACCCATTCAATTCATTTTTACTCGGTGCTCGTTCGGTACGCATTCGTTAATAATCCGTTTTATTCGGTACTCGTCCGGTATGTTACCGTTACAAATACGTTTTATTCGGAACTCGTCCGGTAGGGTTTCGGTGTCAGTTCGTTGCAAGTTCGGTTTATTCGGTGCCAGGACTGTACATGTAGGGTGTACTTATTGTATACCTCCGGTTTTTGTGCGTTTTCATTGTATTTCGTGAACGAACAAAAATATTTACCAAGGTACAAAAATGATTTTCATCCGTTCGTCATACGTTTGTGTTATACGGTATAGTGTAAGAGCGGTTTTAGAATAATGAAACATTACTTAATATAATATAATAAAACATAGATATATTTTTGAAATATTGCACAACGTTTAAAATGTCACGTCTCTCCTAAGTTACCGGTAAAATATAACGTCAATATAATCACTATTAATATCACTGCTACTGCAATAATGCCACCAAAAATAAAATACAGTCTTTTGGCCTTTCTTTCTGATTTCTTGCGAGTTTTCATGGCCAGCGTCTTAAACTCTACAGTCTGCAAAATAGCAAATTAAACATCAAAATGGAATACTGTTGACAAAAATATATGAATAAGTTAAGAATTCATACATATACTTGATTAAACCGTTTGTTTTATATTAATCTCAAGAAGGTCCTAAGAATTTGCTTTAAATTAGTCAATTTCGGCCAAAATTTAAAAAAATAACAACGAAATTTGACTGTCATTTCCGAGAGTTCAATTGATTTTCGGACACTTACAAATGTTTCATATCGCCGCTTTTGAAATATAAGATCTGGTGGATGGTAGTCTCGAGGCTGTCGTCTAGTATTTGACTTCATAGATATTTAACCAAAAAGTGGTACATAATTTTTAATTCAGTTTTTACATCATCAGGAAAGCAGGTTTAAAACGCAATCATTTCTTTTAATTTCAAAAAGTAAAAAAAGTAGGGACACTTCAATTCAAAAATATAATGTGCTCTAATGTTTTAATGCGCATCGGCAGAAACTAAATTATCAGTCACTTCGATAATTTTTTGTTTATTACCACCTGGCCGATGTCTCTGCTGGTGAACTGTTAGTCCCAAAGGTACTCACCTACCCAGTTGCTGGCCCTAAAACCGGTTTCATTTTGAAATCTTCAATGTCTAAATTTAACAAAATGTGTTTTAAAATAAGGTGTGTCTCCCTAATGCATATATCTGTCCTTTTGGTCATTATATTTAGATCCTAGAGATTATTTGTTATATATCTGTTTTCCCGTACATGTTTTTGGGTTTATGGACTTCCAATTTTTTTTTCCGATCTGCACTGAAGAGACAGAGGTTGTCGAAATACGCATCTGCAAAAACTAAATTACCAGTTACTTCGGTATGTTGTTGTGTATAAATAAATCAGCATAAAAATTGCCACAATTCGTGATGTATGTAGAGGGGTTGTTATTTATTGTTACACCCATCAGGAATATCACATGACAAGATGGTTTCATCAAATCCAGCCGCTGTTATTGCTGTGAAAGACGGATTATATCGGTTACCTGTTACTGATTTCTTTTTTAACTCAACTTGACATTTCAATATGATGTTTACAAAGTCAAAACTAAATGTCAATCGTGAATTTTCAACTGAAGAAAAGCTAGTCTTATGAAATCTATGCAATTTATCTCTCATGGAATCCTCGAGTTTAAAAGTACATGAATAAGGTTTGTTTTGGCGTTGTCTTTATGATTCGATTTTTTAATTTCTGCCCGCAAAAATTTTCAACCACAATGGTCCTGACTTGGCACAGAAATGGTGGCACGTAAGTCTGTCCAGGTTAAGTGTTACGTTTAAGTACATGTAAGTACCGATTTTATTTGAAAGCTTGCAATATATATAAATTTAAGAAAATTCTGTTAAAACATAAAAGTATCTCCCTCCTGCGAGGCTCTTGGCACAGAAATGGTGGCACGTAAATCTGTCCAGGTTAAGTGTTACGTTTAAGTACATTTAAGTATTTTTCTATTTGAAAACTTGCAATATATATAAATTCAAGAAAATTATGTTAAAACATAAAGAGTATCTAAATGAGCATATGCAGAAACTATATTTACAGTAAGTTCAGTATTTTGTTATTTACTACCGCTGGGCCGATGCCTCTGCTGGTGGACTGTTACTCCCCGAGGGTATTCACCAACACAGTATCCAGTACTTCGATGCTGGCCCAAAAACCGATTTGATTTGAAAACTTGCAATATCTTAATTTAAGAAAATTTTGATAAAACCTAAGCAGTTTCTCTCTCCTGCATATCTCCGTCCTTATTTGATTTTGGCTTTACTTTTTAGATCATATTGGTAATTTGTTCTCCATCAACTGTTACACATATTTCGGTTTATGGATTTCCAAATGTTTTGACTTGATCTGCACTAAAGAGGCATAACTTCTAGAGATGCGCATATGGAGAAACTATATTAACAGTAACTTTGATGTTTTGTTATGTAAGAGAAGTTGTAAGAGGTAGAAAAATGATAAAAAATGTCTGTAGGTGTATCTTAGATAGTACCGCAGAGTTCAGAAAAAAAGGTTACTAGTAGTTGAGAAATAGACTTTCACGCAAAACTTAACCAAAGTCACTGAAGCATAAATTGTAGGTCAAAGACACCTTATTGATAATAATTTGAGAAGTACTCATCAAGGCAATTAATTTCATGAAACAATGTGTAGTTCTTCAGAAATGGACTTAAGTGCAAAACTTAACCAAAGTCAGGAAAGCATAAAACGTAGTTCAAAACCCCCTAATTTTCCATGATTTGGGTAAACTACTTTGATTATGTGGAGTTGTTTTGAAAGGGAATTCAACGCAAAACATTAGCATAGTCACTCAAGCATGAAATGAATTTCAAAGAGTCAAAATACGTAGTACTATCAAATATCTCTACCTACAGATCTATCATCATTATTCTACCTCTTACGGTTTGTGTAATATGTACGTAAACGCACAACGTCGTTTAGAAAAAGTCTATTTCGTTTCAGAATGACTTTTTCCTGGATTTCAATGAAAAACCCAAGNGTGTGAAAAGTCGGGCACAACATAATGCTTAAACTTTACCTGGTCCCTACACTATGCTGAGCATGCATTAAATTCGTTTAAAATTGTGTGGTAAGTACAATTTTGAGGCATTGCTCAACATTTAGTTCCTGCTCAGTACTCATCAATGCAATTAATTTCATGAAACAATTTGTAGATCTTCAGAAATGGACCTAAGTGCAAAACATAACCAAAGTCATTAAAGCATAAAACGTATGTCAACACCCCCTAATTTTCATTGATTGGTATAAAACTCGTCAGGGCAACTACTTTGATCTTGTGAAGTTGTTTTGAAAGGGACTTCAACGCAAAACTTTACCATAGTCACTAAAGCATGAAATGAATTTCAAAGAGTCAAAATACGTAGTACTATCAAATATCTCTACCTACAGATCTATCATCATTATTCTACCTCTTACGGTTTGTGTAATATGTACGTAAACGCACAACGTCGTTTAGAAAAAATCTATTTCGTTCAGAATGACTTTTTCCTGGATTTCAATGAAAAACCAAAGATATTTCACTAATATTGAAGCGAGACTGTCCAAGTGTGAAAAGTCGGGCGCAACATAATGCTTAAACTTTACCTGGTCCCTACACTATGCTGAGCATGCATTAAATTCGTTTAAAATTGTGTGGTAAGTACAATTTCGAGGCATTGCTAAACATTTAGTTCCTGCTCAGCACTCATCAATGCAATTAATTTCATGAAACAATTTGTAGTTCTTCAGAAATGGACCTAAGTACAAAACATAACCAAAGTCATGAAAGCATAAAACGTAGTTCAAAACCCCCCAATTTTCATTGATTGGTATAAAACTCATCAGGGCAACTACTTTGATCTTGTGAAGTTGTTTTGAAAGGGACTTCAACGCAAAACTTTACCATAGTCACTCAAGCATGAAATGAATTTCAAAGAGTCAAAATACGTAGTACTATCAAATATCTCTACCTACAGATCTATCATCATTATTCTACCTCTTACGGTTTGTGTAATATGTACGTAAACGCAAAACTTCGTTTAGAAAAAGTCTTTTCGTTTCAGAATGACTTTTTCCTGGATTTCAGTGAAAAACCCAGATATTTCACTAATATTTTAGCGAGACTGACCAAGTGTGAATAGTCGGGCACAACATAATGCTTAAACTTTACCTGGTTCCTACACTATGCTGAACATGCATTTATTTCGTTGACAATTGTGTGGAAAGTACAATTTTGATTTAGTTCCTGCTAAGCACTCATCAAGGCAATTAATTTCATGAAACAATTTGTAGTTCTTCAGAAATGGACTAAGTGCAAAACTTAACCAAAGTCATGAAAGCATAAAACGTAGGTCAAAACCCCCTAATTTTCCATGATTTGGGTAAAACTCGTCAAGGCAATTACTGTGATTATGCGAGTTGTTTTGGACTTCAACTCAAAACTTTACAGCATGAAATGAATTTCAAAGAGTCAAAATATGTAGTACTATCAAATATCTCTACCTACAGATCTATCATCATCATTCTACCTCTTACGGTTTCTGTAACATGTACGTAAACACAAAACAATCTGGATGTACGGACGAACCTAAGGAAGGACGGAAAGGAGTTACACTAAATGCCCGTTTCACATTCATTTAAGGATCATAAAAATCTTAGATTTTCATCTTACCTTTTGAAAAACTATTGAAGGTTTGGTAATTTTAACATTTTTGTCGGAGCTGAAGATTCTAAGATTATTTTTTTATTGTGACCTAAACAATTTATTTTATACAAACTACCATGTACAAATTAATTTTTTTTCTTTTCTATGTACTTCATTATTCTTTCAATGGCAGTGAAATTCTCCATTGTTTTGAAACATTTTTAATATAAATTCATAATTGGTTTATTTTGTTACAAAAATTTCTACAAGATATTCTGAATGCGTTTGATATAAATAGTTTGATATCCAAAAGGTCGATAGAAAAATATAATAAATAGCTTTTTCCATATTAAGTTCAGAAGGAGCAATTAAACTAATGTTCCAAATATCTTACATTGCACAACATCTTTTCACGATGCCATTTTTCATATACTGTAGGTTGTTTTCGTTTGACATATTTTCAGATTTTTCGGACATTCCACGAATGTAACCGCTATCTTGTGACTCCTTTCTGTGTTATTTTGAATTCAATTTTTAATGAAGGCTTACCGTTTGTTGTGACAGAATATTAGCTCTGGACTCTAGATCTTCTAGTTTACCCTCCCTTTCGTGCATCTTTTCAATGTTATTTCTCATTGTATCTTTAACTTCCGACACTTGATTTTCTAAAACCTCCAGCATTATCTCTGAATCTCCACCATTTTCTCCCTTCCACTTCTTTTTCTTCTTACTATTGTTCTTGTAAATGATAAATAAGAGGTTCATTGTATTTATTTATCAGGAAAAAACAGTGATATGAATTTCGTCAGTTTTAAACAAGACATTTCCTAGAAAATCAATATGTCAATATTTTGTTACAAACCCTTATTCAAATGTTTAAGTATGATAACTACAAGTTGGTTTGACGAATTTACTTAATACAATGCACAGACATTCACAAAAATAAGTATATTATGGTTGTGTCCCCTGATTAGAATGTGTCCGCTATGAAGAGGTAGACGGATACCACAGACGGTTTAACTTATATTAATAAATGATTAAAAACACTTGCTAAATCTTTTCTTTTGAAGAGCTGAGTTCGTTTCATCCACATTTTTTCACTTTTAATTGAGCTTTTGCTTTTTGTTCTTGTTTTGGTTTTTTTCTTCCTCTTTTTTATTCTGTTTGTTTAATAGTTTTCAGGTAAATCCAGAGCCGAAAGATATATACTTCAAGTAAATCATGTAGCACACTGAAATATAATTATTTAAAAAAAATAATCATAACACCTGAAATGACATGTTTGTTACTATCCCAATAAACAAGTTGTCAACCCTTTAGGCTGTTCATTTCTATCCAACCGTTTGTTTTCTTGTGCCCTAGGTCAACTTGATTCCTATTTGTATGTTGCACTTATGTTACGTTTTCTGTCTTTAGTTTTTCGTGATACTTATTTGTATCACTTAATTCCGAAGTGACTGTAAAATAAAGCTTCTGCATATGGCCATTTCGAAAACTATACATAAAACAGTACGTTAGTCGTTCTTGATTCCTATCAGTATATTAAATACGTATTTCCATAGTGTTTAACTTATTTTAGTCATTAATGCTTTCATGCTGGTGGTCTTAGCACTATGGGTATAAGAGGATAATGCCCGATAACCTAAACGTTTTACCATTACAGAATAACCCAAGTTCAGTTACATGTAATTACCGTCTGCCTTCCTTAAAATTGTAACGACCCGTCTGAAAATAATACATGCACACTGTTTTGTTTTGCTTTTAATGAATGACAAACGATCTAAATAATTTAACTTCTAGTATAAGTTTTAGATTCTGTTGGACATTTTTTTTTCTATTTCAAGTTCCCAATGCTCGAAAATGTAGAATACATGTTGAAAAGAAAAACTGACTATGTTTTAAACATAAACTGTAATATTTGTAACATCTAGAGTCATCTCTACGGCTAAGTAAGGTAGCTTTATAAAAATCACGAAATCAATTATATGAAAGTGTACGACCACTTATAGACTACCAGAAAAATAGACAAAAATGTCAAAGTACAGTTTCATATTTTGGGGATTTAATTGACATTTACAGCTGTTGAGACATTGATTTGCTTAATTTCAATCGAAGAATGAAATTATTGAACAATAGTTTGTGTTTTTCGAACACAATAAGCCTAAAATCGTTTGCTTTAGCGAAGAAGAAAACATCATGTTGGAACATATTGTCGTTCTAGGCAAAATGCTTTCATCTAGAATTCCTGTTTCCTATTTTTACTCAAATGTTGATACGATAATGGTAAACTCAAATATGCCAACACATTCTGGTCACAACTACTGAGAGGAAATAAACTAAAACTGACTTTTCATCTTCACCTCACAAATTTAATACCCATCGTTCGCTTCGGTCGTTCTCTGGGTCGTGCCAATATCCGGTGTCGTTCCAATACGTTTTATAAGCATATATACACATATGTAACAATACAAATTACTACAACATAGGATCCAGAATCCTCCTAGTACCAGTTTGAATTCTAATTTCTACTGGAACAAATTAGAATTTTAATTTGTTCTTGATTTAATGCAGTACAAATTGGAATTCCAATTTCTACTGGGAGAAATTGAGATATCCTGATTTGTACTAGGAATGTTTGCTTGTCCCCTTCCCCCTACAGGCAAAATATTGAAAATTAAAGTAATTATAAATATAAAGGAAAACTAAATAAGTAAATAGAAAATCAATTTCAAGCAAATGGACAGACTGAATAACGAATTACACACAAAAAGTATTTAATAAAAATCATAGACTAAATGCATAAATTATTGTAATTCCTTATTAAACATAAATAATTTGGGAAAATACTATGCAACCGATTCGAATGTACATTATACCGAGTTGTCACACGTCCATATCCAAATAAGAAAATCTGCAGATATAAAAAAAAATAACACTGGCATGACTGGCCTTCTTCGGAGGGGCGAGACATATACGAGTCACGGGTGTTAGACACTAAAATATTATGACTTTCCTTTTGATTTGACTTAAAGTTTTATTGTTGTTTTGTGAAATACACATATGAAAGATTGTATTCGTTTATTGCATATGTATTAATATATATTTGTATTGTGTTATTATGCTTGTGCTGAAGGACGGTCAATCCTAAGTTAATAACGAATAAAAATCCTGAAATCTTGAACCAGCTGAAAGCAAAAATCTTGAAATCTTGAACCAACTAAAAACAAAAATCTTGAAATCTTGAACCAAATAAAAACAAAAATCTTTAAATCTTGAATGAACCATAGTTGTTTTTTGATGACGTACTAGTTCATCTTTGTAGGTCAAAATACACGTACAACATTTTTACACAACGCAGGTGACTTGTTTTCTAAAATATTGATTCATATGTATTATGAACAATATCAACAACAATGCAAAATTATTAACTTACCATAATATTGAGTGTACTTTCTGTTTAAATAAATGTTCTATAAAAAGAATAATTCGTCACACTACACAGTAAAGTGTTAATCTTAATAATAATATTACGTATTCGACAATGTAGTAGCCTAGGGAAATGAAAACCGTAAATGTACAAATTTCTTCAATACATGTACTTCAATATATCTACAATACTTTGCTTTTTCCTCATACAAAATGTAGATAAGGCGTTTTGTTTGTGTTCAATTGAAGTTTCATATGATATCATAACTGCGAGCATACCTGTGTGTATTGTCTTCATGTTTTATGTACTTCATTGTAAGGGTACTCGTCTTGATAAGTTGGACTTTTTTCTAGTTTGATTTTTACTGTGAGTCTTTTTGTGTATTTATTGTTAGCCATTTACCACACATAGGGGGGGGGGTTGGATCCAAGAAAACGAGTTTAACCCCCACCGCAATTTTTGCGCCTGTCCCAAGTTAGGAATATGTTGGTGATTGGCTTGTCCGTGTCTTCTTATAAAATTTTAGTTTCTTGATATTTAGTTTATTGGATGTGTTTTGTTTCCATTGATTTATCCACTTTTTACCCTTTTGGGGCCACTTAGGGCTTGCTATATAGTGTGAGGTTCCTCACTGTGTTGAAGACCGTACGTTGACCCCTAGATGCTTTGTTTTGGGTCGTTTTTTTAACCTGGATATGGGATGTTGTCTCCTTGACATTTACCCCATTTCCTTTCTTTTTCATAGAATATAGATTCGTTGGAAAAGATATTATTTGTTTCAAAAAGAATATGATGAATATTTTTAACCAGACTGAAATAAAAAAAAATCATACCACGTTAGGATAAACAAAATTTTTCGGGCAAAATCTACACCTTATAGAAAAAAAATCAAAATAGGATCCCCGTTTGTATTAAATTAAATAGTTTATGGAAAGCTTTTTGATATAATTAATGAATTAAAATGGCACAAAGATCTACTATGGTTAAAAATTACTCAATTACATGCTTAAACACAAATAATGCAAACGTTAACAACGATTGCAACTCGGGATAGCCGGACTAGCTATCCTCACTAGCAAAAGCCAGCAGTAAGGTTCATACGAATAAATTTCTATACAGGTAGACTACTAACTGAATGAACACAATCTCGAAAGGAGAGAAAATGACAATACGTAGTTTTGAAAGATGGGTCTAGGGGTGCTCGCCGCCTATCTGCGGGCTGGCTCAAAGAGCCTAGTCTGCAGTCAAAATACTGTCGCACTACGGAAGAAAAATCGAACAGGTCTTGATTAAAAATCAACATGTATATCAGTTGACATCAGCAATATCAGTGAGAGGATAGTATGCGAGAAAAATTTTCAGGTCACTAGATCTCAAAGCTTATTTAACGTATGCAAGCAGAATATCTTGTCAATTTCCTGTGTTACGTAAAGAATGTAAGTTAGGTCCAAGAATCCTGTTTACTTTGAGTTCTATACTAGTTCTCTCGGTCACCTACATATCCTTACCCAGGTCTGACCAGTAGTGTATTACACGAATTTTAAAACTAATACATATTGAGTCAAAGACTTTAATTTTTGGACGTCTATCATTAAAGTTTTTTTTTAATAACGGTTTCATAACTGGTGTTTATAAACGGACGTTCGTATGAATTCCTTTCCATTTGTTTATTGATTTGCTGTTTGATGAAGGTGTCCAAAGATGTGTTGAAAAAACTATTCTACAACATATTGTGAAACCTGTGTAATGAAATCTCCAGAATACGGAGATGAATGTCCAATGCATGAAAAATGATCTGCTTACATGTATTTAGACGTAATAAATGTTTGACTGTCAGTTCTACCTACAATGTAGCTGAAAGATCAATCCTATTAAATAACCTCAAGAATATTAATATTTGTATTAAATGACACTTACGGTTCAAAAATTTTAATAGGCCTACTGGTATAGGTCATTTGTTTGTGTCTTCATCTTGACAATATATGGCCTTGTGCACGAATCTCCTGTTTTCATTTTGTTTGTCTTGTCCTAATTTTAGAATTCTGATTACTTTCAGTCTAATCTTTTGTTATACAATTACAAAGAAAAGACAAAAAATCTCAAAAAAAAATAAAAATAAAAGATGGCAGTGTACATAGTTACATTGCTTAGCTACCAGTAGCCAATACAGCGTATTCATATTTGGTCACGAAAACATTAACACATACTTAATGAAGATTATCTGCATTAAAAAAAGAATCTTGTATAGGTAATATCCGCCTAGGATAACGTTGGGTCTGTCCTCCAATTTTCCATATTTTTTTTAGCTTTTTTCCAATTTCCCACATTTTGTGACCCTTTTTACCTATTCCAACATTTTTTTCCGATTTTGCCACATCCCATTTGAGTTTGTTTTGCCCAAAGGTTTTTTATCTGTTATCACATCTCCTCAAGTTTTTACCACTTTCTCTAATTACCCTAAAGCGCTGACACAGAACAACCCCCTCCCGGTAAACCTTTGGACTCTGATACATGTATAACATCACTCTAATGGTATTTAGATATTAAGAGTTTACCAAGTATGTCTCTTACTTCATCCCTGTAAGTTATCTTGTTATAAATGTCAAAAGTTGTCAAAGTATACCTTCAATGCCTAATAATTCTTTCTCTTTTTATGCATATTGTATATTTCTGAGGCAAAATCATTTCCATATCTACACAATTTGACTTTTTAAAGACTCGTATGTGTGTGTTTTTTTTTGTCTGTTTTTTGTTTGTTTGTTTGTTTGTTTGTTTGTTTTTTGGAAAAAAATGTAATAGTAAATTAATCTCCATTCTAGAAAACCCTTCTGTGCATATGCAATTTTTTGTACCCTTTTCATATAAAAATACAAGTTTATTTAAGGACTCAGGCGTTAAGATCACAACAGAATTAGGAGAATACAATATTTAATGAAATAGACATTTCTTTTTGGAATCTTTAATTCGTAGAAAACGATATATTATTTGCCTACAGGGAGATCATGCGGATCCGTGATTTTTGTGTCGCCTGCTGTGGTCGTTTCATCGAAAAGATACATGAATAAATTTAGCTCTGAAAACAGATGAAGGAGAATGCAAAATTCTGTCAAGCTACCAACAATATTAAATTAAGTGAAAATATGTTCGTCTGTTTTTTTTTATAAGATTCGGAGATCAATGGGAAGTGAGCGGATCGTGGTCCATGGTTTAACATAAGAATTTTTTAACGTTAAACCATGGTTTTAGCTCCGCCTTATTCCAAGCATTTTAATGGGTGATTTGCAATGTGGCGTCAATTTTATGTTTTAGCTTGTAATGCCATAGTTTTTCACAACGCTAAAAATAAGCATGATTAATCCTATTATGTTACAAAAAAATTACTACTAACTCGATAATTAGATTATCAAGAATACTATTTATCACATACTTACATTCTCTCATCCAATCAAAAGCCTTCCTTTCACCCCTCTATTTTTCATAGATCACACTTTTTCTACTTTTTCCACGTACTAAGTAAGGGATTATCTTATTGTTTAAAAATTGTTGTTAGACAATGCATTCATTGGTACAGGCCAAAGTGTCATATAGATAATCCTTATATTGCCTGCAGCTATATACAATTTGTAATTAAAGTACATACATTTTCACTTATGCGAAAAGCCCATATAGTGAAAAACACTGAAGTTTGTACATTAAATAAATGCATTGTCTAACAAAAATATTTTTAAACAATAAAATAAATATTCACTTGGTACATGTACAAAAAAGAAAAAGTTTGCTCTATGAAAAATAGAGGGGTGAAAGGAAGGCCATTTAGAGCTTGCTATATGGTGTGAGGTTCCTCGTTGTGTTGACCCTTAGATGCTTTGTTTTGGGTCGTTTTAACCTGGATATGGGATGTTGTCTCCTTGACATTTACCCCATTTCCTTTCTTTTTCATATTTTGGTTGATTATTAAATTTGAAAAAAAATAATAAATACATACATACAAATAAAGTGATTTCCAAACACCAACAGTTATCTAAATCCATCACTATTAGATAATAATATTTCAGTGGCAGGATAAATCTTACATACCGTCCTTATAGTTTTATAGAAACAAGAGTGATTACAAACTGAGTACATTTTATTATTATTGTTGGTCAAAAACAACTGTTTATTGCCAAAGGGTTTTTTCTCATATATGTAGCACCTTACTTAACCAACTACAGAAATTGTAAAGTCATTGATTAAACCACTCGAAATATAAATATGTGATAAATGCGTTAGAGAATGATAAGCCATGCTCTAGGAAATAAGTGCTCGGAGCTAAAGCTCCTCGCACTATATTTCATAGAGCATGGCTTAATTATCATTCTCTAACCCTTACATAAACCAATAATTGTGATATATGTATAATATTTTGTTGATATATGTCTAATAATTTGTACTTTATTTTGAAAGTTAATGCTTGTCCTTGTACATTAATACAGTTCGAAAATTAATATTTATGCACTTATTCAACACTTGTGTGCTAAATTTGAAGGAAATTGTAATAAATTAGACAACATTTTTACACCTATGATTATTTTCGACCTCAAGACAGATTACATTCTACTGACAATAAGGTACATCTACTTTACTTGATGTAATTAGGTTTGAAACATGGCGTATAATGTATGTCTGACATGAGAGAGACAAGAAAAACAACTTTTGTGTAAACGAAACAAGTTAAATAGAGCAAACATATTAATGACTTATCATTTGTACCATCTTTTTATAAATGTGAGATGTAATTATTTGACCTAAGTGATTGTCATAATTGATGGCTTATTCCGAAAATTTCAAGTTATGGTTAAGATGGCCGGAGTCGGAATTATTTATTTTCTTGCTCTAGTTTTAAATTGTGTCTGTCAGTTTCCGGTAAATCGGCCTTTTACTGACCGACTTGGCCATAATAACCAACGATTACACATCATAACAGAAGGAGCAAATAGTAGAATACTTGATCAGTTTCGAATTCGACCATCTTTGAATGGGCCAATAAGAGCGACAAATGGAAAATTCCCGACAAACCAAAACACACAAAGCGCTGTTCCATCTTTTGTTGATAATATTCAGAAGGAATTAGAAAGATTTGGAATGAGGAATATTGATCTTTTTAGTAGTAATCCGGGAATTACAAATCCACCAATGCCAGTCGTAGCAGGAAGGAATCTTGGAAACGTAGGAATTGTTGACGGTGCAGAAAGACCCAATACACACTCAAACGTTTTGACAAACAATAATTCTGGAAGGACGGGAAAGGCTAAATCACTAACAGGACATTTTGTAAATGAAGGAAAAAGTCGAATCAAAGTTTTGAACAAAAACAGTGTGTCACACACAAGTAAGCAAGGTAATTTCCACGTCTTTTCACCTGTGGATACTATTCACAATAGACTAAAAAGCAATATCAGCAGAACTAATACTGGACAAGACATAATTCCTATTATGCCAAATCTGTTTGATCGTAGCCTAAATGAAAATACTGTAACGGAGAACAGCAACCCGTCAAGTACAGATTCTATGATATCAGAGGCAGATCTGTTGCAAATGGGAAGTAATGAACTAGCAGCTCTTGGCAATCGGGCCGTAAGTCTGAGTTCCGTTGTTGATACGAATTTGGAGTCTCCAAACACACAAAGTATTCCAAATTCCTCTACAGAAGAAAAGCTGATATTAGCGCTACTTGAAAGACTACTTGAAATCAAGGAAAACCGAAGACAGCAAGCAAAAGGTACCTCAATACAAACAGGGGAAAGTTCTCCAAATTTTCAAACAGATCTCCAACAAACTTTTCAACAGCCGATCGGAAGTAATTTCGATTCGACTCTGTCAAATAGAGATACAGGTAGTCAGCTGTTTGATCTCCAACGAAGAACTACAAATACTCAAATAAATATTCCAGTTCAGTCACTTCCATGTCAATTTAGGTAAGCTATCTTTTAGTCACTTATTTGCTGCGTTCTGTCTATTTCTTGTACAAGTTAAATTAAACAGCAATGTATGGAATACAGATTGTCAAGGTATCAAAATCGAGAAATATCATCAACGTAGTTTGGGTGTCTTGGTTTCTGACATCAGAAATTTTACAAATTTGTACAATGAAACTTTGAGCAATATGCTATAAAAATATGCTAAAAAAATGGGGTCACGGATATGTAAAAAAGATACAGAGTTCTAAAGATTGGTCAAATTTGCATTTTTTTCGCACTATATTTACAATTACAGAATCATATGGGAAATAGCTCTATACCACAATTCAAGGACAAATTTTTTTTTCTCTAAACAGACATACAATCTTTTCCAAACTGTGTTTATTCATTGGTCAGATGAACTTCAATTTACACATTAAAAAGATATGTCACGGACCTTTTGAAAAAGTTATTTCACGAAACATGAAGAATTTGTTAGTTATTCAAGAAAGGGGAGATAATTAAAATAATGTGAGACCCAAAAATAAATTTAAAAATCTCACATATTTTTGGAAATATTATAATATTGTTTGGTGTTAAATTCAAAAAGGAACTTGGAGTAACTACCTTAATTTTATTTCAACAAACTTAGAAAATTTGACTTATTCCATGGTATTTCGTTGTAGAATGATCTCCCTTTGATAAAACTGTTTGGATTTTTTGTAATTATGTAATATTATTCAAACAAACTTGATACTTATTGTTCATTTTTATTTAAATTTTTGTATCTATGTTTAGACAACATTCCTATTAAAATACTGAATTTTTGCTTAGATGCGCAAGAAGATGCTCAATTTTAGACATCCCAACTACTTAAGAGTTGGATTTATGTTCAAATATGGCCATATTTCTACGGAAAACGCAAAAGGTAAATAAAATGCGGAGATTGATATTCACTTTTGATTAAATATGTCATAATTTATTTTATTTGAATTTAAAGATTTTGCGGTCACTTGCAATTCGGTTGCTTCAATATATTTCCGAACGATATAAATTTGGATCGATAAACTTGCAACTCAGACAGAATTAACCCAACAATGTACAATGCACAGTGTACTATAATAATAATACGAGGCTTCCAAGTTTGTCAAAGAGGTTCATGTAATTCTTTCATTGCATAAAACCAATGCGATTTGTCACGATGAATGTTTAACACAGCCTTGAATTGTTTTTGGCCAGTCAACATCTATTCATATTCACACAACGGGCATTACTAACGTTAACAATGAAAGGATATGGAGTTAATGCACATGAGACAAAGTCTCTACAAATACATGGCAAAATCAAGCAATGAAATAGCGCCCTTCTTATTATTGTTCGCTTCAAACTGTTTGATATTTTGTTGGTAGGGTCTGTTCGACTTTATTTCATCAAATGTAAAACGCATAGGGTATTCATATGAGCCAGTTTTATAGCAGAAACAAAGTCAAAACAACTCCAAACTGCCCGGTAAGTGCGATGGGTTGACGTCAAAAAGGAAATGACAAGCTTCAAAAATTCTGGATTTTCCCACTTAACTCTGTATGATCTAAAACTGCCACCGCTTAAAAAATACATTTGAGTATGGAATGTTTTTCTCCAGTCGAATTCGCATGTTTTTTTTTGTACCACAAAGCACTTCAATTCGATTCTAATGTTCATGTATTTTCTGTTCTTAAATATGTATATGGAAAATTCATGATCCAACAGAGGTAAAAGCATGACTTTTAATCCAAAGAGAGTCAGCTATTTTCCGATGGCAAAATTTAATTCATTATACAGTTATACGAAAATAAAGTATTCATATGCTACCTAAACAAACGGGTATGCTTTCTGGAATTTAAAGCCTCGTTAGAAACACTTCAATCCTAGCAAGTTATCGATGGAAGTGAAAGTTTTGAAGAGCAACATTTCTAAGATGTTGTTTGAAAAGCAATTTTGAAACTTTTTTGTGGAACAATACTTGGTTTGTCATAAAAACTCTACATTGTTTTATCCTTTTTTCAGGGGTTGCAGTTCCGGTCATTATTGTGTTACAGTTGCCCTGTCGGCTCTGTTTTCAGAGTTTTGTCCCTCCAATTCAACTGATGTGTGCGTATGTACACCGGGTAAGTTCAACAAATATGAGGTATTGTTTTCAGAGCTGAGGTTATTATTTCACCCCATGGACAACGTTTGGGTGACATGTTATTCTACATTTCATCTGATTATTCTTCTTTTTATCATTCTTCTTCCAATAATTTTTGTCCAAGCGATTATTTTGAAGTTGTTTGATGTAATCAAATGAAATTTGGTGTGTTTTGAGATCAGCATAAGAGGAAGTGCATTCCATGAATTTCCTTTTTTCAAATGGCTTTACGTTAAAAAACTAAGGATGCAATAGTGCATGAAATGCTTTGTAAAATTTGTTCATATTTTACATAAATGTTCAGTAAGATGAAAGGAAGAAATTTTTAAAATCACCGCCATTTCCCAGATGGCCGCCACAAAAAAAACGTAAAAATTTGAACTTTGTCCGATTTCGACAAAAAAAATGATGTGACTAGGTACACTCTGAGGCTGCAAATGACATGGAATTACAGAAATTGGTCGTCTGAGGTAACATCGGCTATTGCTTGCAATTGCAAAATATACTAGTGGTTAAAATTGTAAATTTCATGTTCATCTGAACAAGAACGTTTGTTATACATTTACATATATATATGACAACTGTTTGTATCATAAAAATTACTTGTGTTTATTAACACAAAACATTGTCTTGTTGTATTGTTAAATCATGTATTGATTTTTTTAATATTTTAGTTGATGTCAATAGAAAGCTGATTTTTCTTCTAAAAATACATTTTGGGCACACTGAGAGTGATTCTCATTTACGAGATATACAGCTAATATACAATTTATATGATTGTTTCACTGTATTTACCAAACCATAATACTTTTTACAGTACTGTAGCTTAAATATTGTTGAAATTTGCGTTAAACACCAATCAATCGATCAATCAATCATTCACAACATTAGCAGCTTCTGTATTAACCATTGAGGGTATGCAGCTTAATCCCAGTGTAAAATCTAGTCTTTATGTTAGAGTACCTTGGCTGCAATAATTTTAAAACAGGTATAAAACATGTATTAAAGGTATCCGTTAAATTAGCTTTGAGATCTAGTGACCTTAAAATGTTACACACATACTGTCCTCTCACTCATACTGCCGATTAGTACTGAAATACATGATTCTTGACCAAACCCTTCGGAAAGTTTGAGATTGATCTTTTTTCCGTAGTACGACAGTGTTTTACCAGCAGACGAGGTTCCCTGAGCTAGCCGGCAGTGTAGCGGCGAGCATCCCTAGACCCATCTGTCAAAATTACGTACTGTCATTTTTTTCTTTCAATATTGTGGCCATTGAATTAGCAGTCTAACTGTATTGGGTTTTATTCGTATGTTTATTCAACTATAGGGAAACGGGACAGAAAAAGGGGAGGTTTTGGGTACCCATAAATAGGTTTACTGCCCTACCACTGGCTTTTACATGCTTATAACCTTCCGTACCACCTGATGTCGCTGTAGGTTTTTATGGGAGTTCACACTGTCAGTGCTTTAGTTTTTGTATAGTCTTGTTAAATTTGTCTTGCCCTGTATACAACAACCGGTATTAAGTCCGACTGTCCCCAGTTCCTATCGCTATTTACGTTTGTCTTTTGTCTTATTCGTGTTTTTCCTGTGCAGTCCCTAGCAGATCTTGGCATGTAATTAATTTTTCAGTCATTGTAGATGTTTCCTGTTCTCAATTTTTTTTCAATTACTGATTTAGTACGGGATTTTCGAGTGTAATTTAAGGCGGAAACAATCATCTCAAATACCAGATTGAAAGAATGACTGGATTCCTGGCATATTGAAATAAATATGTGCCACCTAAAAACTAACTATTTATGAAACTGTATCCTAATAATTTTTTCTAAAAACAATTCTATAACTAAATTTTAATTGACTAAAATTAACCCGAAGATTTAAAAATAGAATAAAAATACAAATCACCCCTAGCTCAACAATGATTCCCTCTCAATGTATTAATATATTGAGTTTTTCGGATAGTACTAAAACTTCTTCTGGTGGGAACACGACTCTTAAAGTCCCGTCTTTATGTTGATCATATGTCAGTAACCAATGAAAATGGTAACTTGAAATGTGATACGCTACTTCTAATTGAAATTTTAAATCATTAGATACCTCGTCATTTCCATTTAACGCTTACTTCCTGTTTGCCGGGAATTATTAGGTAGATCCAGAGGACAAACACCGACTACAACTTATCAATGGACTTTTTTGGCAGTATGGTGGATGCTTGCAAGGTGCATGTATTGCTTACATTTCTAATTGACCTATAAAGCACCCTTTTGTGTTTGTTTGGTGTCACGTTGCTTTTTGAACATTTTAATTTTTCTGGCTTGTCTTCTGTTATCTTATTCCAGTTCATGTATAACATTTAAATTCATATCCAAGAATTTTTGCTGTTAGTCGGCTCAATTGAAGAACCAATCATACCAACCCAAAATCTGTAATAAAAAGTATGTGTCACCATGCTTGTTTTTTCTAAAATGAGGTCAAAGTTTGCTCATTTTTAATAGCACTTTTAACTTAATTTTACATAGAATACACGGGGAAGATATGGATATGAAATTTTTAGCTTAATAGGAATGAACCTTTTATCATGAGAATTTTATAAATTTTTGTAAATAGATAATTTATGATACGATTTATTGGTTACAATAAAAAATGTATATGTTACCATTCTTTTATCGAGGATATTTTACGAATTGTTCGGATAAAACATTATTTACAGGAAAAGGGGAGTACTTCGCGGCATAATGGGCAAAATATGACGTCTCACGTCAATTATAAAGTCACAAAAGAAAAAAAAACTGTCAAATTCCTGCTCCGGCCCGAGAATCAAACCTTACCCGTACTCTGTATTTTTTCAATGCGCAACCGATTTGCACAAAACAACAGTGTCTATCTACCTTAATTTGTCCCTGTATTGCCATATTTTATGTTTTGATTCTAGATTTTCCCTAGCTGCTTCAGAATTGGTTTGCAGGTGTAAATATTGTTTATACAGAACTTTCGAAATAGGAACTCTCGTGTCATTGAAAAAGAAACGATCAATTCAAAGACCAGTAAGAAAGAATGACTGGAATCCTTACCTACTGAAATAAACATGTACCTTCTTAAAAACAAACTATTTATGAAACTGAATTGTAAATGCAATTTTACCTACATGAATTTTAATTGACGAAAATTTAACCTGAAGCGCTACAAATATATTGAATAGCTCAACAGTGTTAATTTATAAGCGATTCCCTTTCAATGTATTGATGTACTGATTCTTCCATATACTAATAAATCTTCTTCCCAAAAGTCCGCATGGGTAGCGTTCATTTCAAAAAGTTTTTTTACTTTAAGCAGTATATTCCCTCTGAATTTGTTCAGCTTTTGATAAGCACAATGAAGTGAGCAAGGTATTGCATAAGGAAACCATCTATAAACTGTTTCCTAAATTATGAAATATAACATATTTTAGTGTAGTGTATTATTAGTGTATTATTATAACTCTTCATGTAGTATTCTGTTTAACACGTAATATTGATTCCCGTATTAATTTCATAATAAATGTGCATTTCAGGATGTAATTTCCAAGGTAGATTCTTGCCGGAAAATGCTGTGGAGAGAATTGGCAGATGTCGTAAATGTTTGTGTGAAAATGGAAGAGTACGTATAACACAAATGTTAATATGTCACTTTTTGTTTTTCTACTTGAATAGCTACAGTGAATATAAACAAGCTTGAGTGCTTTTGTCGGGCAACTTATGACAGTGATTGTAAGACTTTGCCAGTTTAATTTATATTTGTTGACAATCCACCATCAATGACCAGAAAAGACATTCTGTAGCATTTTTCCACATTTAAAAAAAGAGTTCTGCACAAACCGGTCGTAAAGGCCGTTTTGAACTTACCAGATATGAGGTATGAGCAAAACTCATTCTCGCTGGCCTCATGGTGACTTCAAGATGAATAACAACAATAAAAACGTTGTTCTTTTGTTTGGTTCTACCATGTATTTGTAGCGACTTTGTATCATATACATTTATTCCGTATCCTTATTTGTTTTATTTAAGTATATATGCCTTATTGTGATTTATCGATATCGAAGAAAAATAATTCATCTGCTTCCATAATAACAAATTGAACTTTAAGTATCGAAAAATATCAGATCAAAGAAAATTAAAACCCATTAAATAATTGCATTTTGATCACTTCCGGTGTCATATAGCCATTTTCCCCACTTGGTAGTCTTTCCGGGGGGAAATTCTTAATTGTTCGTATACTAGATGAGAAGCCGTTTTGCTCTTATTGTTAGGAGATCATACTTTTTATTTCTTCTTCTTTTCGTCTGGAGTTTACTCATCAGAGTATCATTACCCCCTGATATGTATTTCCAGAGAAATATACATAATTAAGATATGGATATATAAAGAAATGTTAAACTTTACGATCTTTATAATTTAAAAATCAATCGAAATCTTTCCGATTTTAAACTAGATATTACATTGATCTTTCGAGGAAAATTAAAGTAACTGTTCCTATAGTTTCTAGTAATTTTGACAGCGACATAAAATTTTTCATTTATTTGATTTTAGAAGAATTTGTTTCTGTGAATTTATAGCTCGTGCATTTTTGCTCGTTTTCAGTAAAATTACTGACAAACTAATGTCATTTATAAGAATTTGTTTCTGTGGATTTTAGCTCGTAGTATCTGCTCGTTTTCAGTAAATTACTCCCAAACTAATGTTATTCAACACTTGCTGTTCAATGCAAAGGGAATACTAGAAAAAAATTGGGACTTTTTCAAAAAATGTATTTTTTTCTGTCTAGTACTATTTTTTCTTTGAATTTTAACATTTTTCTATTTTCTTCTTTCAGTGTTGGTAAAAATAGCTTCTGTTCGACAAACAAAATAATATTTTATTTATTTTTGAATAGGACATCTGTGAATATAAGAGCCCCAAAATAGCAAAAAAAAAACGCCTGTCCTACACTGAAAAATATCAGTAAACATCACATTTTTGTAGAATTTGCTTGATTTTGTTTGCTTTTGTTTAAACTGACATCTATGAGACACACATTCAAACAAATAAAGAGTTCATTCATTGGGAGAAGTTGTTACAAATTTTGTCAAATCAGTTCTTAATGGGCGTCCGTAGAAATACGCCAACGATAAATAGTTAACATAGCGCTCTTTTTTTATTCAAATTTTATTTTCTGCTGTAGAAAATTTGTCATCTATCTGTGAAATAGTATAGAACAGATATGTTACAATCCATTACTCTGATCTACTCTTGGGTGATCGAATCTGATGGCACAGTTAGCACCGTATTTTTTTTTCCCTGTCCGCTTCGCAACGGTCAATATTTCCAAGAGACATCCATCATAAAATACTGAAATTCATTCCAAACTAGCCTTGTGCTTTGTACGGTAATTGTTGAATTGTAGTTTTAGGATATATGACAAAGAAGAAATCGCCAGTAACATGTAAATATGTCCACTGTGCAACGGTCCACTTCTTAAAGCTATAAAGACGTTGCATAGTGAACAAAACCTCGTTAACTGCAAGAATTCTGATGCATGCTTGTGGGTAATTAATTCAAAAGTATGAGGTAGAGTAACAGGTTTTCACCACTTTTGAGAGCTAAAAGTGTGATTATGTCCACTACGCAACGGCGTTACTTCACTCCTCGTAAATGATGCNAAGTGGACAAAATCGTTGCGAAGTGGACCTTTGCAAAGTGGACAAAGTTTTCTCACCGTTCATTGAAGTTTGAGTTGTTATTACTCCCCTTTGGGTCGTTGTATCGTTGACACATTCCCCGTTTTCCTTCTTTTTTAGCTCACCTGGCCATGCCAGGATGAGCTATTGCCATACCTTGGCGTCCGTCGTCCGTCCGTCGTTAGCTCACATTCAAAAATCTTCTCCTCTGAAACCACTCGGTCAAATGGAACCAAACTTTTATTGAATCATCATAAGGGTATCTAGTTTCAAATTTGTTATTTTGTATGTCTTAGGTCAAACAACATGGCTGCTGTTACTAAAAATAGAACATAGGGTTAAATTACAGTTTTTGGCAAATAACTCAAAAGCCATTGCAGATATTTAAAATCTGACGGGGCAAAAATGATCAGCATGAGAAGATCTACTCATGCCGAAATTTTGAAGAAAATCTGATGACCCGTCTAAGAGTTATTCCCCTTTTTCCGTAAAATTTTCAAAATTTTGATGTTTTTTTTTTTTTATTAAAAAAAACTATAACAGATAGAGGTTAATTTTTAAATTGCAAAAATGTTCAGCATGTTAAGATCTACCCACAGGGATATTTTGAAGAAATCCAAGTACCTATATATGATTTGTGACCCTTTATTGGTCAAATTTTTCGTGATTTTTTACTTTCTGTCCTATATTTCAAAAACGCTTTGAGATAGAGGTCAAGTTTAAATTGCAAAAATGTTCAACATGTTAAGGACTAAATTTTATTGAACACATTCAAGTTTTCCGACCGCTTCCAAGATGGCCGCCAGCGGGGAACGTAGCTTACCATTTGACCTAATTGGAAAATTCATACAAAGAACTTCTTCTTGAGAACCACTGAATGGATTTGAACCAAATTTGGCATGAATGATGCTTATGAGGTGCTAACCAAGTGTTGTTACTTTGTTGCCGATCAATCATCCAACATGGCCGCCAGCGGGGATCTTAATTTTAGCATTGGGCCCTATGGGAAAATGCATACAAAGAACTTCTACTTTAGAATCACTGAATGGATTTGAACCAAACTTGGCATGAATGATGTTTATGAGGTGCTGACCAAGTGTTATTACTTTGGTGCCAATCTGTCATCTTACATTACCGACAGCATTTGACCCTATGGGAAATGCACACCAATTTCTTCTAGAGAACTGATGAATGGATTTAAATCAAACATGGCATGAATGATGCCTGTCAGGTGCTGACCAAGTGTCACCAGCTGTGAACTTAATTTAACAAAAGAACTGCTTAATAGATTTAATCCAAACTTTGCTTATGAGAAGCTGACCAAGTGTTGTTACTTCAGTTCTGATCCATCACCCAACATGGCTGCCAGCAATAAATTGGACCCTAAGGGGAAATGCATACAAAAATATCATGGAATACCATTAAACGGATTCAATTTAAACATTGCATAGATGAAACTTGTGAGATTTTGACCAAGGTCGTTACAATGGTGCTGATCCGTCTTCCCACATGGCCACCAGTAGCAAAACTTAGTTTAACATTGGACCCAGTGTGAAATGCATAAAAAGATCTTCTCCTCTGAAACTGCTTGAACAATTTCAGTAGAATTTTGATATGATAGTCCTTATGTGACTCTCTTCAAAGTTTTATGTTAAATAGCTGCCAGCAGGGAACGTAGATTAACATAGGCCCCTTAAGTTTGGAAAATGTATTCAAAAATCTTCTCTGAAACTGCTTGGACAATTTGAATTAAATTTTATAAAAAGTTTTTGATTTTTATCTACATTTTGTACATACACCACCAAAGATGGACCATCAATTGGAAATTATACTGCTGCAGGACCCAGGTGAGTGATACAGGCTCTTGTCTAATTTTCGTACTTTTTCTCTTGTATAATTTTCGTACTTTTTTTCAATTTTTATAAGAAATTCTGTTTAGAAATTTTATCTGCTTGATACAATACTGAAGGTACAAGAAGAGTAATTTAGATGCTTGAATGATATTTCCTATTGCAGGGTTTTCCGCTTGAATTTCTGGGGCTTTTTTAGAGGGGGCCAATATCCCATATTCCAGTAAGTCTGAACTATGGTATCCCTTTGAAAATTGAAGATATCCCAAAAATTGTTGAAATATCCCGGTTTTTT
>MJUU01040986.1:69475-94156 GCA_002080025.1 Modiolus philippinarum
TAAACAATTAAGAGTCTCCTGTCCTCAGTTTGGTTGACTGTTCCAAAAAGGAAAAATGGTTTGTTCACCTAATTAGGAATGCTGGGATTGAGGATATAATTAACTTTATCTAGATCAGATAACGTACAAAAAATTTCATTATTTAAAAAATCAAAATACTGTTTTCTTGTGGCATTATTTATATCGCAATATAATAATAAATGGGTTTCATCCTCTATTTTACATTTCTTACAAAGTCTTTCTTCTCTTGGAATTTCTAAATACCTCCCCTTTTCAATTAATAAATTGTGGTCACTTATTCTATATTTTGTAATTAGTTTTCAGTATTCAAAATTTTGACAAGATAAATAACCCTCTTCAGAAATTTTACATGATTGCTTTAAAATTTTATACAATTTGAGTTTACTAATGTCATCAATGTTTGCTGATTTCTTCTTGAATACATTATCATAAAAATATCTAATTTTTTATTTAATTTTGTCTCTTTTTTCCCTTTGGAGTATGCCTTAACATTCTCCAGATCTATATTTAACTCCTCAAAAATATCTTTAATATAACTAAACCATGATTAAACTCCAACATCATTTAATTTTTTGTAAGTAAAAAAAGATTCTTTTAATAAAGGATTAATCTCCTCAGAATTTAGTCTGAAAAATACAAAACAGAATAAAATTTAATAAAGAATTGAAGGGGGAATCTTCCCCAAGTTTACTCCCACTCAAAGGTTAAATGAGCTTTTTCTAACTCCAAGTATATATTTGCAGTATTGCAAATGCAACTCTTCCATAGGGGTTTTATCTATATAATGAAATATTTCTAAATGTTTACCTGAGATTTCTCATCTCTTTTTTGCTCTTTAAATGAAAGGTATATTTCTGTTAAATACCATTGGGCCTGTCATAGTTTTATTGACAAATATACATGCATATGTAGAACATCCAAAGACAGACTGATGAGTATGATGCACAGCCTGTCAAGAAATATTCTAATGTGTATTTTATAAGAAAATGTCCATGTCATTTCATTTTTCAAGAGTTTCTCAAAGACAAGCATTGGCAAGTGAAGCGTTGGCGTTAACTGGCCAGCTTTTAAGCACTGAATTGGCTGTTGATTCGTGTGTATTTAATCTTCATATAAAATGGGGAAGAATACGGTGTTGTGTGTACCGAGGTTTATATCAAAAATAGAAATTGCCTTTTTAGCCATATGTTTTTGTCAAATTACAGAAAGTTTTACTATTTGGGGCATCGACAAGATATCGAATACAGAAAATGTCTCTTTTGCCATATAGTTTTGTCAAATTTCAAGCGGTTTCATTATATTGGCCATCGGCAGTGCCACGGGTGCTACGCGTAGCACAGATCGTGCTTACCCTTCCGGAGCACCTGCAATAACTCCAGTTCTATGTTTTTCGTCTTTTTAAGGTTTCTCATGCAATGCCATGTCTTTTTATTTTTGATTTTAGAATTTTTCATTTTTCTTGTTGCTTTCGTTTGCCGATATGTTTAGTTAAAGTAAAGAAAATTTCAAATGCTACTGTATCAAATCAAATACAGAAATGGCGCGTTTTCATATGTTGTAAGTCAAATGCACTTATGTTTGTAACGCTAACACGTCGCCAGAGACTAAAATCTACGATTTACCCCTAAGATCCTAAAATACAGCATGCTTATCTCTAACGTTACATTATTACAGGCCTTGTTATCATATCGAATACAGAAAATGTCTCTTTAATCATTTGTATTTATTTAAATTATTGGAAATTTCATTATTGTGGGCATTGGTATTATATCGAATACAGAAAATGTCCCTTTTGCCGAATGTTATTATAAAATTACATAAAGTTTTTATTATTGCAGGCATTGATACATGTATAATATTGAATACAGAACATTTCGTTTTCTTTTTATGAATTTTTTGTCAAGTTACTAGCCGTTTCAAAAGTCAAAGCACGGATATCATACAAAATTCAGAAAAATATCTTTTTTGTCGTTGGCTTTAGTCAAATTGAATGCATTGGTCTGATTATAAGTAGGCACAGTCGCCAACTGCAGATTATTTTTCTTTTTCTTTCTTTTTTTTAATAAAAGAGTTTTTAATTTTTCTATATAACAAAATATCGATATAACTGTTAATTTATTTTCTGTATATCCGCATTTTGACAACTTATGTCTCATCAGTGGAGATCAAAGCAAAATTATTTGGAAGTCATGTAATAGTAAAAACATGTAAAGCTGATAGAGAACAATTTACCAAAAGAATCTAAACAGAAAAGCCAAAAGCTAAGGAGCTAAGTGTCATTATTGAAATCACTATTTTCAGAAATGCTCTGGGGCATACAAGAACATAGGACATTCCATGTTAACTTGGAACAATTCTACCTTAACTTTTAGGGAGGTTATGTTGGCACTTAACTGAATGCTATTACTGCTACTACATTGTAAAATTGGTGTCCTCGTGTTTTTGCCTCAGAAATAGTTGTCATTGATAAGCTGAATAACCCTTTCGTCTTTTATTTTCTTTGATTCACAATACTTTTATCATAAAACCTTGATACAAATACAAAAAAAAAATGTAAACAGCACATCAGATCGTACAAGATGTAATCCTGACAATTTTTTATTACCTACAAAATATGGAAATAAGCAGATTGAATACTGACTAACATTTAATATACATGTCATTACATCGTAAAATTAATTTTAAAGTATCTTCCAAATTATCGGTGAGCAACAGGAACCATCAGATCTGTATCTACCACCATGATTTAAGTTCCTGTATTGAGGTCAAGGTAAACTATTAAAATAAATAAATGAAATTATAATAAAATTATTTAAACAATTTATTTTTAGAATAAGCATTATAGTTAACTAGTTACATGGTGATTTTAACTGCACCAAGGATTTATGGACTTGTGAGTCGATTAAAGATTCTCTATTTGAACTTGTAAATGTTCATAAAACTGTTATACAGAATTTAAGGTATAAAATAAACCTACTGTCACCCCAACTATGATATGCAGTTGTTATTAAAGATGTTGTTACATACAGTTTTATGTAAGAATTAAAGAGGAAACTCTGATTGTTTAAATTCAACGTTAGTTGGGTACTGTCAAATAGCAACCATTTTCACTTTAAACAACAAAGACAGCCATAGTGCAAAAGAACAACTAGTTAATTCGGAGGCCTTAACAATTATAAAAATATTTGGTAGAATAGTGTGAAAAAATATTTTCAATTTAGAATACGTCTTCCATCCCATATATGTACAACAGAAAACTTCTATATTTTTTAGTTTCTTGCAAATCTAATTATTCTTAATGATATTTAGTTTCACAAGATCAGAATAAAAATGATTAATTACTATCTCACCCCAAATCGCATTTAAACTCTTTTCAATTGTTCAAATATATAATCTCATTCAAAGTATGCAATATTTTAAACTAATATAAAATTAAAAGTATATATAAATGCCTGGCCTTTTCCATATCAGCACAGTTATTATCCCTAGACTCCCATATCAGCCCGAGGCTTCAGCCGTGTTCTGATGTGGGTAGAGGGATGTTAATCGTGCTGATAGAAAAGGACCAGGTCTAAACCTGTTTATTATATACCTCCAGCATACCCGGGCTGAAATGGCCATATCACCGGTCTGATGGTGATTTTCAGAACGAGACAGTCTGATATCGCTTTATCAGACTGTGTATATTGATATGGTCTTTTATTGCAGTGTGGAGTTGGTAAAACAATTCCCCGTGGTAGAGATGTATGCTCTTTATTTTTCTTAGATATGGTGTACTTGTGCATGAGATAATATCTCATGTGTACACTTCGCTCAATTTATGTAAATTCTAAAACCTAAGGATTTACTCCCTCCATCGTAGTTTGTCCTTAGCTATATTTGATTTTACTGATTATTCAGATTTCGTTTGGTTTTATACATTTTACAGATATTTTTTGAAATTATGGATTTTCTTTGTTTGGATTCTAGTGCTGCTGATGAGGAATTAATTTCCGAAATGGCCATACAGCTCAACAAAATTATTACAGTTGGAGTTAACATATGTGTTATGATCTCATGTTCATTTTCGTAAAATATGGACTGATAACTTTCGGCTATATTACATATACAAAACAGAACATATCTGTACTATGTATGTGATAAATACCAACAAGTACATTCTACAATAAAAGTCAATAAAACAATATTAAAAATAATACCACATCTGGTTTGACAACAAATGTTTCATTGGGGAATCAGAAAAGAGGCAACTTCTATACTCACTCTGCTTTCTTTTAAAACTGCACTATGAAATGATATGTAGTGGCTAAAAGAACTAAATACAGGTCCTTAGAAATTACATAGATCCTAAAAAATCTATTTATGACCATCTCGAGAAAATGATAAATTTATTCAATCAGTTTCCTTTGTATAGAAATAATTCATTACATGTAATCCAATACACATTCTGAGTCATGTTTTTGTCTTTGTCATATGCAAATTGAGACAACCTAATGAAGTCCTGTCAATATGATTCTCTAAAGTGGTCTTACAATCACTGTCATCCGTTGCCCGACAAGAGCACTAGTGTCCAAAGCTAGTGAACAATTCCCGGGGGGGTGGGGGTCTCAACCTAAACTTTTTGGTATATACGTACGGCTGAGATTTTCAAAACACCCCTCATTCATATATTCAGTATTTTGGAAAACCATGCCCATTCATATATTTCCGTTGAAAATCCGGACCGAATCAAATATTGTGATCTATTTATGTTTTATTATTTTCAGTGCAAATACTGCACACTTGACACTGTTGTTGTAATATAATTTACTATAAGGTTAACAAAAATCATGTTTGTGTTACATTCAACCTTAATTATAGATTACATTTAATCTCTATAATTAAGGTTGAATGTAACACAAACATGATTTTAATAATGGTATGCCAAATTATCTACCCATTGATATAACAGATTGATGAAAATTGCACCCCATTGATATATTTGACTTGTCAAAAAAGTGACCCATTCCAGCGGTACGTCTGTGTATACCAATATATAGGAAGAGACCCCCCCCGGGGAACAATTACAACATACAAACAAAAACAGGGCACGCATTAATTCGATTGTAGGAAAACTTTGCATAATAAAATAGTGAGATGTTGGCATTATAAATAGGTGGTCAGCATAAGATTAGGAAATAATAAAAAAAAAGAGGAAAATATGATAGTATATCCATATGTGAAATTATCTAAAAAACAAGTACACAATAACTAAAATATAAAGACAGCATACATCTCTCTCATGGGGAATCTTTGAAAGGACTGCACACAACATGCGATTCGAAAAACTTGAAGATTACATTTTTTACGTGTATCATATTTTTTTATAACAATGCAACTTGACATGTTATCCGAGGTCTCAGAACTGAACCAGACGTATGACTGTATTACTAAAATGAAGAGAGCATTGCAAAGGTGGCTGAAAACATAACGCATTACTTAATTTATTCTCGTATAATTCGGCAAGTGCGTATTCATTCTTACATGATGAATGCTGTTCCACTCAGAAATAAAATGCCCCAACAGATTCATAACGAGAACAAACATATACCATTTTCCCGTTATGAACAAAACTAGCATTTCTTTTGTTTAAAATTATAATATTGTATCTTTTTACATAGTCTTCGACACTATACTACTATTCCGTGCGTAGATTGTGAACAAGATTTATTCACTAGCATGAAAAAGGCAGGAATTCGTTCAAATAATTATGTGATAAAGTATTTTTTTATGGTTTGGTTGTAACAAAAAGGGAAGTTCAAAAGTTGATTCTTTTTTTCTAATGAAGTTGTTTTCTTGGTTTAGACGTTTCTCACTACAATTATGCATCAATAAGGGTTGGGTAAAGGTGACATACGATCGGTGAAAATCCCCTCTTCTGGTTTAAAATAAACTAACATGGTGTTTGTATTATTTTTGACTTGCGTTATTTCAATGTTAACAGAATGTCAAGAGTTTGAGTAAGCCGATTAATTAGTATAAATCGAAACACTTAAACATGCCAAACTGGACATTGAATAAAGGATACAAATAAAATACCAGGTGCGTGAACAAATTACAATGTGTGAACAAGGTACTTCAGCGATTAATTTTAATACTATTAACAATGGCTACATAGACGACGACTTCGAAATGATTTGTATCTAATTACAGCGTGAGCTCCATGAAACTTTGTTTCTTTCTTTCGCTGAGGGGGTTGATGACATTTCCATTCCACTCTCTTCAACTCTCTCCTATAAATGAAAGAGTACAAATAATTATTTTCTTATAAAAATGTGTATTAGGTGAGAAATTGATTGGTGTTCTGTTTTTTTTCTTTTTCTTTTTTGTCAAGCAACGGAAGTTGAATACCAAAGGAACAATTGTAGTATGTAAATACGGAAAAAGTGTTTAATGTATTTTTAGACTGTATAGAACGAAACGTATACTGATATTTAAAAGCATTAAAGGTAACTGACAGTAAATCCTCAACGAAACACTTGAAATGGTACTAACTGATATAGAAATGATAGAGAAAGGGGAGATTTGGGTATCCATAAACCGGTTTAACCCTACCGCTGGCTGTTGCCAGTGCCGGTACTAAGTCCGGCTATCCCGAGTTCCTATCGTTATCTATGCTTGTCTTTTGTCATTTTATTGTTTTTCTTGTGCAGTTCCCTAGTTGATTGTGACATGTGAGTGTAATGTTCGGCCATTGTAAGTGTGTTTCCTGTTATCTTCTCTTCATTAATATAAAAATTTAAATTATTTTGTAGCTGTATTTATTTACCCTTTTACATCACTCGGATTGATCTGAGTGGGGTTATGTTGAATCTAGGCACAGGAATTTTAATATCAAGGGTGGTATAATTGATTGGTTCAAATAATAAATATTGTGTTATTTAGCAACCTACGGTAAGGATCACGGTTCAACATTTCACTTATCCTACAACCGCATGTGCAGCTTCTCCAGCAACTTTCGCCATTCCTCTTCTATGGCCTATACCATTTAAAAACTACCGGTTTGACATATTCAAAACGGCTGGTGTCTTATAAGAAGCAGAATATGCTTACTCTACCGTTATACCTGATATCACCCATGGTTTTTTTTATCGGGACCGTGTTGTTCGTCTTTGTATGTATGTGTATCTTCATTTTTCTTTTCTTTGCCGTACTCGTGTTATATCTTTGTTTCTTTGTTTTTCCGATTTTGCCATTGTCTTTGAATTGTTCGTTTTATATTGACGGTTCGGTTCTCACTCACTTTGATATCACTTTCATGGATTTTAATTTATAAAGAGAAAGGTCGAGATGAAAATATAAAGGAACACAATTTGTGATTAAGGGGTCAGCAGTTGTAAAAGATCAATTAGTGTTAAAAGAAATAGAATGTAAACAGTGCCCACTTCTCATAATTTTAATTAAGCCAAGTTCCTTACAACCGCTACAAAAGTCTAATTGTCTGATTTTACTGATTTTATTCTGATTATGTCTGAAAAATTACTCGACATTATTTATTGTCTGGAATATATTTAAAAAAATTTCGACTTTGTCCGAATTCGTCTTAATTATTTCTTAAAATTATCGACACTATATATATATCCTAAATTGTCTTGACCGTCAATGACGCATTTCTCGAAAGTATGAAATAAGTCTGATTGTGTTTCCGCACATTCTCGGCAGTTTGAAAAGAGAATGAATTTGTATCGACACATTCTTAACTGTACGAAAATTGTCTGAAATAGTCTCAACTTATTTTTGACCACCGGAATATGTCTGGATATATTCTAAACTATGTCTGAATATGTCACGACATATTCTTGACAGTCTGAACAGTGTGTGAATACATGTACGTCTCGACATATTCTCAACTTTCTTCAATGGTCTGATTAGTAGATTACAGATTAATTTCAAACGAATATGATCCTTCGTACGGGCAAGTAATCATAGGGGAGCGCATTCAGTTTTAAAATCCAGGTAATTACTCATTCGGCACATATCTATATTTTAGGTCTGTAACAACCCAAACTGATTGAAGAGTCAACATCTCCTTTTATTCCATTCCTGAATAGTTTTATCATCGTTTCAAGTATAATAATATTTTGATGATCATTTCAAGTATAATATTTAATCCCCATACCCTATATTTAGATTTACATAAAAAGATATAGAACTTATTAAGTAAAAAGTCTCGGGGTAGCATCTGAATTATTTGTCCCAACAGGGACAATAAGCAAGCAGTTTGTATAGTTAATTTAAAATCTTAACAGCAGAAATTTAACAACGTTTGCAGTAGTTTTTAGGTTTCCTTCGTTATTAGCTTGTCTCATAATGTTTTTTCTTTTTTTTTCGCAAATGTCAAAAGTGTTCGGGGGTTGGGGTCTTCATACAAGCGACAGGCATTAAATTAACAGCATTACCAAATAAGAACTACTGAGTCTTCAAAAGTATTAGATTTGTATTTTCTATACATAATGTGACACTGCTTGTATATTGTACTTGTAAAATAAATTTTTTAGGAATGAATTGATTAATAGGTTTACGTGAGACAATATCACTCACAATATTTGTTGATTGGAGATGTTTTGATGTTTGTATTTACTCCTGTATACATGTAGTATAAACCTCAAAATTGATTGCAGAAAAAATTATAAAATATAACCTAAGCAAATTATATATGTCTTTATATAATTTAGGAAAAAATCATATCAAAAAGGTTTATTATTTGTAAATTGATGGATGGAGATATTTACTATGATAAATGTTGACAAAACAATTTTTCTGTGATTGTGAAGATAATTAAAATATATGCAAGCTAGTATATGTATGATGCACATGACCTTTAAAGAGTTTGTAATTTACTAAGAAACACCAAAAATACCCATACATTAACTTTTTCGAACAATAATAAGTATGTATGAACTTAATGAATTGAAAATTTTTAGCAGCAACTGTTTTAACATTTTGTAAAATAAATTCCATGAAAAGTTGACAATCCGAGTGAAACTGAAGAAACCATAATTTTTTCCATTACATTTGTAATGTTTTTGTTTCGCTTTATTTGATGCCTTATTAGTATTATCCAGAATTTTCCATCATAGATTTTAAACATTATTGACAAATAAAATACTTTCAATTATAACATAAACACTAAATATCAATGTATTATATTGTGATTTTACATAATTGCAGAAATGGAACACAGTTCTAGCAAAAGAAGCTAAGAATACATTTTAAAACAGACAAGATAAATAATAAAAAAATAGAAAAACAATTATCAATGGTGAGGAATATCCAATTTTCATACCAAATTATGAATATCGCGAACATGTCGAGAAATTTCTAGACAAAATTAAGAACATCGAGAATATGTCGAGAAATTTCAGACATAATGCATTATGTTAAGAATGTCGAAAATTTTATCAAGAATTTTTCATGCACACTCAGACTGTCGAGAATGTGTCGAGAGATTTTAAGACAAAATTAATACAATAAAGAATTTGTCGAGAAAAATTTAAAGAATGTCGAGTAATTTTCAGACAAACTCAGACAAAAATTGGTAAATTCAGAAATTTGACTTTTGTAGTGAACTGACTCGATAAGTGACCTGTTTAACATGTTTATATGTAGTGATTGTGTTCTGTGGGTTTTCATCGGGCACCGGATGAAAGCAATTTTAAGAACATTTTGCTAGTAAATTTTATATTTGTTGACGATACCTCACCCATTGGCGAAAAAAAAAACTTGGATGTCGCATTGCACAACATCTAGCAATGATTTGCACTCGAAATTGGTGCTAGGGGCCGTCCTAAACTTAGTATGAGGAGCTCATTTTACAGGCCTCATGGTGACTTCAATATGAAGAACAACAAACAAGGCATAATTCCATTGCTTTGTTTTAGCATGTATTTGTAGAGACTTTGTCTCATGTGTATTTACTACATATATAGATTACACCACAAGATCCCGTTCATTACCATATTTTATCCACTAGAGATAGTTAAATTTCAAAATTTTAATTGCGAGGCTTGTCGAGCATTTTAAAAATTTTAAATTTCACTATCGAGAGTGGATAAAATATGGTAATAATCGGGATAAAGTGGTGTTATCTTTTTCTCTAATTATAAATAATAAACACCGAGAATTGTATTCCGAATAGATTTGGCGGGAAATAGCACGGTGCTTTATCCAACATACGTTGAATATGATAATTTATCTAACGGGTCAGAACCGGTTTTAATAGAGAAATTCTTTTATTGACTATTTTTTGTTATTTGCTTTATTTTCCTTGTTTTACTTTGCAATTTCTTTTTAGATTATAATGTACAGTTTACACTTTAATTAATTTTTATATGCATTTGTATGTTCATTCAATTAAATGTCGCTGTTCTTATTTGTATGCTACACTTGTCTTTTGAAAAAAGAAAATCTGAAAAACGCTCTGTTTCCTTTTTCATGTTATACTTTGCAACTATCGACATTGTTGTTTTTAATAATGATTTTGCCAGGTTTGGAAATAAAAACCCTTATATGATATAATGTAACATTACACCATTGATCTATATAATTCCACTCACACCACTAATTGTAGTATTTCGACATTTCAGCACGATAGATATTGGATGTAGACACGTTATTCTGTATTTTTTGTCAATGTTCTTTCACTTGCTTATATGTGAGTCAATAATTCTATCATGACAATATAGCTGGTCTAACACCAGTCTTAAAATGAATGATTTCATTTGATTTAAGTAATAATTGACATAATATATATCAAAATATTCTCTAGAGCTTGAGTTGCTGACCTGTTTTGACCATCGAAGAATCGTTGTTACCCAATTTGGTTTCAATTCAAAGCTATGCATTTTATCAATAAGAACCAAGCCTTCGGGACACAATTTTAAGGTAACCAACCGAATACTATTGCAACCAAATTTAGTTCAAATTAACCAAGACGTCTTACAGTAAACTTATGAATAAGTTTTCCCATAGATTCATATGTTAAAATTTGGGTTAGGTTGGAGGTTAGGATGACCAAGTTTGGTTCAGATTGGCCTTTTCAGAGACGGTCTTCAGTGTCCACTATTAAAACAAGGTGTCCTACAGTCGGACTATGGTGCTACCCTGTTTTATTTTAAAGGAAAGAACTACTGGGACCACGCTTGATTCCTTTTGACCACGTAGTTTCAGAGTAGATCTTTCAAAAGTTTCCATATTTTAAAATATGTTCTATGGTGTTTACCATCTCGGATAAAATGTGAATCTTCTGGACGCCCTTTGTAAACGGGACCATCGAAGGACTAGTGTGATTACCTTTGGTTCCAATTATCCCAGTGATTTCAGAGATCTTTTACAAATGTTTCTTTTTACAAAAGTTTCTTTGTGTTATTTACAAATAACATCGTTTCCTTAAAATTCTATCATTTATTGTTTACGTTTAATGTTTTGATGGAGGCTTTTAAAACCCTATTTAAGTTCAATATATACAAAATTAGGACAATAAGCATCAGTGCTCCACTTACAATGCAATACTATGATTATTTTTACGATAAATAAGCATAGATGCCTTGGATTGACATCTTAACACATTCAAATAGTAGATATTTGGAGCACATAAAGATCAAATAGAACGCCATCATGTATTCTAATGGAACATTTATATAACGGAGGTTTTGATTAGTCAAACCCGGGACAAAGTAGTTTCCTTGTTCAATCTGGTTCCTAATACAATTACAAAAACACAAGTTAAAAATACGATATTAATCGATTAATTGCATTAGAATCGCAATAACAGTACATTATTTGAATACCCAATGAATTTGAATGTACTGTTATTGCTTAAATGCAATACTTAATATACATGTAAGACAAAACTTATACTCGTAAGCAAAATAAAATGTGGAATTTTTATTAGGTCTGCATCATGGTACCCGAAATGAAATTAATACATATCTCATATAATTTTGAGGTAAAGTTTTAAACTTACAGGAAAAATCACTTTCAAGAGAAAAAAAAAACGTTCAGATTTTCTTGTAAAAGGTATCAAATTTTTTGATCGCTTGGAAGTTAATAAAATATTGATTATAAAATGTTCTCAGTAAAACAAATTGCTCTTTTACCATGTTATCCAACTTTGACGTTTGAGCTTTAAAAAATAAACTTACGCAAAGCCCCATGTGTTGAAATGACACTAATGATTTAAATAACAGGGCGAAGTCAATATTGCCGACCCTAAAAATCTTGGGAAACTTTTTGATCTATCTAGATTTTATATTTTAGGGTGTAGATGGGTCAAGTTCATGTCAGGTATATTTGCATGATACTAAAAGTGTTTAATCCTTATTAACACCATTCTTTGTGTAGAAAGTTACTTAAAAGTGTCCCGCATAACACCCGCTGACTTTACTTATTGATTAGTTGTATAATATAGTAATAAATTACAAAAGTAAACATTTACTTCATCAAGTTCTGTCTTTTAATTGAAGTTAAAGCATTGAAAATATATACATGCTCACTACAATTGCATAAAAAACTAACAATGAAAGAAAGACAAAAAAATGTGAACAAATACATAAATCAATTGCCTTTTTATTCAGCATATACGTATTGCATTTCAATTAAACAAAGTGAAATAGATATTTTTGAACTTCTGCAGATAATAATAGGAGATTTTTAATTGGATGTGAAGAGTTTGTGCACACATTTCTAATTATTA
This sequence comes from Modiolus philippinarum, assembly GCA_002080025.1. Lineage (NCBI taxonomy): Eukaryota > Metazoa > Mollusca > Bivalvia > Mytilida > Modiolidae > Modiolus > Modiolus philippinarum. Next base: position 82,230 of record MJUU01040986.1, read on the forward strand.
TTATATAGTAAAATACTTTTCAAATAAACCAAGCACTAGAGGACAAAACTAAGGCAACTATTGAAATAGACTTTTAACATAGTATGTTTTTTGATGTGGGCAATTAAAACATTCAATTAGTATTAAATTCCCGTTACAGTTTCAAAGGTTAACATATGCAGAAAATAGATTAACAGTAATTTCGCATTTTTGGAACTGCATAAAGCAGTACTTAAAGATTCGTTGACCATTTAAGAGATAGCTAGAGAATAGAATGTATTTGTGTATTTACACTGTTTTATCTTTTGCATGCTGGTATGCGATACTCACAAAAATGCAGTATATCTATTATTTCGCACGAAATCTAGGGTTTCGGTCCGCAAGACCAGGTATATGGCACGAAAACGATGCAACGGAATGTATATGTACGTAGTATGTTTTTGTGAAAAACATGGCACTTCTTACGAAGACTGCAGTTTTCCGATCGGAATAAAAAATGTGACTTTATATATCTACTTGTGTTCTCTATCAGTTTGAAAATTTTTTAAATAATGGTCTTCCAAACGTTTAGATTTTTATCTGCACTGAAGAGACATAAGTTGTAGAAATGTGCATATGCAGAAAATAAACTCAGAGTAACTTCGGTCTTTAGTTATTTGAATCGAAAACTATAATTGTAGTTGTCACAGTATAGGTACCTGTGCGCCTAAAATATCTTATTGACATTTTTTGTCGTTTTCGTGAAAATCAACACAGAAAGTTAGCCCTTTCAGCCTTTGTGTTTGTTAAGAAAAAAATATTTCTCCCATTCTCAGCAGTTGGTTAAATGTACACGTGGCTTTTTAATCAACGGGCGTTGGTTAAATTTCCGCGGGAGATTTCCCGACATTTTAGATTTTTCTACGTTTAAAATGCACACAACAAAAAAATTCTCATTCAGTTAGGTCGCTAGTAAGAAATATTTTTTCCCTCTCGATAGTAAAATTTCCATTGTAACATGCTCGCTAAAACCCGCATGTTGAAAATCAATATTTTACTAACTCAAGGAAGAAAAGTTTTTAACTCACTCCTACATGTACCTGAAAGAAAAACTATATATCTCATCATTTAAAAAAGGTATAGTCTTTGTCAATATTCGTAGAAATTTCTGGTTTTTAAATGCTATTTTATTGCATTTTAAAATACTGAAAGTACAGAATACAGTAAATACCCAAGTTGCATAAAACACGGCAAATTTCGTTATTCTGTACACTTGTTTCATGGAGTAACTTCTCACCAGGAGCATTAAAATCAAACAATATGAACAGAAGTTGTATAAAAACAATAAATTTCGTTTACTTGTACACGTGTTTATATTTTATGTAAACTTACGACGCTAACTCATGTGACAACTTAATATACGTATCACTTCCATAACAATTTTTGAATATAAAGTTCGTTGTATTGTCAACATTCTTGTAACACACAAAAAATACAAGTAGAACATAAGCATACAGTTCTGTTATGGATAAAACAGTCAACAGACATACGACATAATTGTTGACAGAATACAGTTGAAACTTCTATGAAATGCGTCTTTTTCCGTTAAATGACTGTTAAGATCACTGATTCGCTTTCCAGTAGAGTAGTTTTTTTAACTTTTTTTTTGTGCAAACGAAATCAATCACCATTATCATGACGTTATATGGTTAATGCTCAGAATTTTAAATTGGATATAATTTGCATTTAAATATTTTCTTGGAAAGGTGGAGGAGAACCTTGTCAACGCATGTTCTCATAAATGGCCGCTTGGCTTTTAATGAAATGTTACACGGTTGTAGTATACTGCCTGAAGATATGCATAAAGTAATATGGTTATTGTCTCAAATTTTTGAATATATAGTTAGTTGTATTGTCAAGATTCTTATAACAGAAAAAAATACAAGTAGAACATAAGGATACAGTTCTGTTTTGGATAAAACAGTCAACAGACATACAACATAACTGTTGACAGATTACAGTTGAAACTTCTATGACATTAATCTTTTTAGGCCAAAAAGAAAACACGAAACGTTGTCCATATTTGAATATGTTGTTTGACACACAATAAACTAGCTTTATTAATATGAATACGAAAAACCACATCTGAGAAAGGAAATGCGTCTGCTCCTGTTCAATGACTGTTGAGATATCTGCTTCTTACAGGTATTTAAATTTGTAAGCAACGATTTACTTTACAAAAACAAAAGGTCGTTTTATATCAATCAGTTTTTCATATTTGCTCAACCTTTAAGGCAAATAATATATTTCGGAAGAAGAAAATATAATCTAAATTAGGCGGACGCGTACATTTTTACATTTTTTCATGTTTTTCCACAAAAATAAACTCCTTATCAGCATACAAAAAAAATTTTTCAGGTGCACATATTCCTACATACTTTGGTTTTAGCTATTGAGAAACGACAAAAGGAAATCGTAATTTGGTATTTAAGCTTATCCAATCAGAAACGGAAACCGCTTTTCAGTAGAGTGATGCTTGTAACCTTTTTAGCTCACCTGGCCATGCCATAGTGAGCTTTTGCCATCACTTGGCGTCCGTCGTCCGTCCGACGTAAACTTTTCATTCAAAGATCTTCTCCTCTGAAACTACTGAGCCAATTGGAACCAAACTTGGTCACAATAGTCCTTGGGTGGTCCCCTTCAAAAAAGGTATCCGGCATGTCCGTACCTAATCCAAGGTGGCCGCCAGCGGGGAACATAGTTTTAACATTGGACCCTATGGAAAAGACATTCAAAGATCTTCTTCTCAGAAACTGCCAGTCCAATTATAACCAAACTTAGACACAATGGTGCTTAGATGGTCCCTTCCGAAAAAGGTATCCGACAGGTCCGCATCTAATCCAAGATGGCCGCCAGCGGGGAACATAGTTTTAACATTGGACCCTACGGAAATTACATTCAAAGATCTTCTTCTAAGAAACTACCTGTCCAAATATAACCAAACTTAGTCACAATGGTCCTTTGATGGTCCCTTCCAAAAAAGGTATCCGACAGGTCCGTACCTAATCCAAGATGGCCGCCAGCGGGGAACATAGTTTTAAATTGGACCCTATGGGAAAGACATTCAAAGACCTTCTTCTCTGTCACTACCAGTTCAATTATGACCAAACTTAGACACAATGGTCTTTAGATGGTCCCTTCCAAAAATATATCCGACAGGTCCGTACCTAATCCAAGATGGCCGCCAACGGGGAACATAGTTTTAATCTTGGACCCAATGGGAAAGACATTCAAAGACCTTCTCAGAAACTACCAGTTCAATTATAACCAAACTTAGACACAATGGTCCTTAGATGGTCCCTTCCAAAAAAGGTATCCGACAGGTCCGTACCTAATCCAAGATGGCCGCCAAAGGGGAACATAGTTTATCATTTGACCCTATGGGAAAGACATTTAAAGATCTTCTTCTCAGAAACTACCAGTTCAATTATAACCAAACTGAGACACAATGGTCCTGAGATGGTCCCTTCCAAAAAAGGTATCCGACAGGTCGGTATCTAATCCAAGATGGCCGCCAGCGGGAACATAGTTTTAACATTGGACCCTATGGAAATTACATTCAAAAATCTTCTTCTCAGAAACTACCAGTCCAATTATAACCAAACTTAGACACAATGGTCCTTTGATAGTCCCTTCCAAAAAAAGGTATCCGACAGGTCTGTACCTAATCAAAGATGGCCGCCAGCGGGGAACATAGTTTTAACATTAGACCTATGGGAAAGACATTCAAAGATCTTCTCCTTAGAAATTAACTGTCCAATACAAACTAAACTAAGCCACAATGGTCCTTAGATGGTCCCTTCCAAAAGAGGTATCCGGAAGGTGCGTACCTAATCCAAGATGGCTGCCAATGGGGAACAAAGTTTTAACATTGGACCCTATGGAAAAGACATTCAAAGATCTTCTTCTCAGAAACTACTAGTCCAAATAAAACTAAACTTAGCCACAATGGTCCTTAGATGGTCCCATTCATAAAAGATATCTGGCAGGTATGTACCTCATCCAAGATGGCCGCCAGCAGGAACATAGTTGTAACATTGGCCCCTTTGGAAAAGACATTCAAAGATCCTCTCAGAAACTAATAGTCCAATTTAAACTAAACTAGGCCACAATGGTCCTTAGATGGTCCCTTCCAAAAAAGTTATTATCTGGCAGGTTCATACCTCATCCAAGATGGCTGCCAGCGAGGAAAATGGTTTTAACATTGGACCCTATGGTAAATACATTCAAAGATCTTCTCAGAAACTACTTGTCAAATTAAAACTAAACTAAGCCTTAATGGTCCTTAGATGGTTCCATCCAAAAAAGTTATCTTGCAGGTATGTACCTCATCCAAGATGGCCGCCAGCGGGAACAAAGTTTTAACATTGGACTCTATGGAAAAGACATTCAAAGATCTTCTTCTCAGAAACTACAAGTCCAATTAAAACCAAACCTAGTCACAATGGCCCTTAGATGGTCCTTTCCAAAAAAAGGTATCTTGCAGGTCTGTACCTCATCCAAGATGGCCGCCAGAGAGAACATAGTTTTAACATTGAATCCTATGGAATATACATTCAAAGATCTTCTCAGAAACTACTGGTCCAATTAGAACCAAACTAAGCCACAATGGTTCTTAGGTGGTCCCATAAAAAATATATCTGGCAGGTCCATACCTCATCCAAGATGGCCACCATCTGGAACATAGTTTTTACATTGGTCCTATTGATTTTAAGGGGAACCTCTGCCAAATTTTTTTAATTTTTATTTGAATTGTGGTCTGAATGTTTCAATTTCAGCATTATGTATTACCTTGATTATAAGGGGAACCCCTGCCCAATTTTTTTTGAATGGTGTTCTGTTATGAGTTGTAATGGATGTTGGATTTTTCGATTGCCATGGAAACCAAACAAGAATACTGTAATTTTAGAAAAAAAAGTTTTCTGCTAAATTTTATGGTTTTTTTTGCTATTGGAAATGCCTTTTATCTATGTCAGCCATGGTCCAGGTGAGCGATACAGGCTCTTGAGAGCCTCTTGTGTTCCAATCCGACAAAAAACATGGCCACCAGCGCGGAACATGGTTTAACATTGGACCCTATGGGAAAATCACATTTTGATCTTCTGATCTGAAACGGCTGAAGCAAATTCACCAAACTTTACAGGAATGATGTACTAAAGGTCCTAAAAATGATTGCTCATTTCGTTCCGATCCGACAAAAAACAAGGCCGCCAGCACTGAACATGGTTTAACATTGGACCCTATGGGAAAATCACATTTTCATCTTCTGCTCTGAAACGGCTGAAGCAAATTCAACCAAACTTTACAGGAATGATTTATGGAAGGTCCTTAACAGTGAATGCTCATTACGTTCCGATCTGACAAAAAACATGGCCGCCAGCACGGAACATGGTTTAACATTGGACCCTATTGGGAAAATCACATTTTCATCTTCTGCTCTGAAACGGCTGAAGCAAATTCAACCGAACTTTATAAGAATGATGTAATAAAAGTCCTTAACAATGATTGCTCATTTTGTTCAAATCCGACAAAAAACATGGCCGCCAGCATTGAACATGGTTTAACATTGGACCCTAAGGGAAAATCACATTTTGATCTTCTGATCTGAAACAGCTGAAGCAAATTCAACCAAACTTTACAGGAATGATGTACTAAATGTCCTTTACAATGATTGCTCATTACGTTCCGATCCGACAAAAAACATGGCCGCCAGCACGGAACTTAGTTTAACATTGGACCCTATGGGAAAATCACACTTTCATCTTCTCCTCTGAAACCACTGAGGCAAATTCAACCATACTTTACAGGAATGATGTACTTAAGGTCCTTTACAAAGATTGCTCATTTCGTTCCGATCTGATAAAAAACATGGCCGCCAGCGCGGAACTTAGGTTTAACATAGGACCCTTTGGGAAAAATCAAATTTTCATCTTTTCCTCTGAAATCACTGAAGGAAATTCAACCAAACTTTACAGGAATGATGTACCAAAGGTCCTTGACAAAGAATATTTTACGAAAGGATATGGTGTAAATGAACATGAGACAATAACACATATGTCAACTCCAACTGCATTAATTTTAATGAGCTGTATGGCCATTTCGAAATGCTCATTTTTAGCTCACCTGGCTATGCCAGGGTGAGCTTTTGCCATCACTTTGCGTCGGTCGTCCGTCCGTCCGTCCGTAAACTTTTCATTCAAAGATCTCCTCTGAAACCACTGGGCGAATTGGAACCAAACTTGGCAACAATAGTCCTTGGGTGGTCCCTTACAAAAAAGGTGTTTTTTTAAGTCCGCCCGATTTCCAAGATAGCCGCCAGCGGAAAACATAGTTTTAACATTGGACCCTATGGAAAAAAGCTTTCAAAGATCTTCTTCTCTGAAACTACTGAGCCAATTAGAACCAAACTTGGCCACAATAGTCCTTGGGTGGTCCCTTACAAAAAAGATTTTTTTAAGGTCCGCGTGATTTCCAAGATGGCCGCCAGCGGAAACATAGTTTTATCATTGGACCCCATGGGAAAACATTTTCAAAGATCTTCTCTGAAACTACTAACACAATTGGTTCCAAACTTGACCACAATAGTTTTTGGGTGGTCCCTTACAAAAAAGGTGTTTTTTAGGATCGCACTACATTTAATATGGCCGCCAACAAGGGACATAGTTTTAACATTGGACCCTATGGGAAAACACATTCAAAGATCTTCTCCTCTGTAACTACTGGGCAAATTGGACCCACCTTTGGCCACAATAGTCCTTGGGTGATCCCTTACAAAAAAGTGTTTTAAGGTCTGCGCGAATTCCAAGATGGCTGCCAGCGGGAAACATAGTTTTAACAGTGGAGCCTTTGGGACAACACTTTCAAAGATCTTCTTCTCTGAAACTACTGAGCCGATTGGAACCAAACTTGGTCACAATAGTCCTTGGGTGGTTCATTACAAAAAGGGTGTTTTTAGGTCCGCGCAATTTCGAACATGGTTGCCAGCAGGGAACATAGTTTCAACATTGGACCCTATGGGAAAACATTTTCAAAGATCTTCTTCTCTGAAACTACTGAGCCAATTGGTACCAAACTTGGCAACAATAGTCTTTGGGTTGTCCCTTACAAAAAAAGGGTTCTTCAGGATTGCGCTACAATCAACATGGCCGTCAGAGGGACACAGTTTTAACATTGAACCCTATTGGAAAACACATTCAAGGATCTTTTTTCTGAAACTACTGGGCCAGTTGGAACCAAACATGGCCACAATAGTCCTTAGGTGGTGCTTTGCAAGAAAGATGTTTTTCAGGTCAGTGCTATATTCAAGATGGCCGCCAGTGGGAAACATAGTTTTCACATTGGATCCTATGGGAAAACATTTTCAAAAATCTTCTTCTCTGAAACTACTGAGCCAAATGATACCATACTTGGCCACAATAGTCCTTAGGTGGTCCCTTGCAAAAAAAGGTGTTTTTCAGGATCGCACTACATCCAACATGGCCGCCAGTGGGGAACATAGTTTTAACATTGGACCCTATGGGAAAACACATCCAAAGATCTTCTTCTCTGTATGTACTGAGCCAATTGGAACAAAACTTGGCCGCAATAGTCATTGAGTGGTCCCTTGCAAAAAGGTGTTTTTCAGGTCAGCGCGATATCCAACATGGCAGCCAGCGGGGAACTTAGTGTTTCCCATGGGGTCCAATGTTAAACTAACAGGGGTCTTCTCCCCTTTAACTAATTAGGGATATTTAGGGGCATGTTCTCATAAATGGCCGCTTGGATTTTAATGAAATGTTACACAGTTGTAGTATACATGTACTATCTGAAGATATGCATAAAATATATGGTTGTTGTCTCAAATTTTAAGGGGAAATAATTTATCTTTGAATATTTTCTGGAAAAAAGGGGGAGGTATATCATTGTGTCCACATTTGTACTGTGTGCACGAGTTATTGTTTACACAAATTGCCATAATGACTCATGGTTCAATTAGCGGGGGGAATAACTGACTGCCATTCGTCGACAGCTCGATTTTTTTATTGTGGGAGGGGTAAGTAACATTCCCCTCCATATTATTTTCAAAACGAACAGTGTTTAAACAGTATTCAATGAAATGTATGGCTTATTAAGTGAGAATATCGAAAGGTCACAACAAAGAACTTAGCAATGTGCCTTTTCATCTTATATCGAAAAAGGTTTTGTATAAATTTAAGACCTTTTCTGACAGTTGAATATCCATATCTTCCATTATTTTGTTTCTTATTTTAAATTTTAGTTTCCCTTATCTGTCTGTATGCATTGCGGATATATTCTGGATCAATACTCTCCCTCTTCGAAATCAGCTCTTACGACAGAGTGAATCAGCAAAGCATATTTTATTTGAATGTGTTTATTCCGGGTATAGCACTCAGGGTCATGGTTTGCGATGAAGTTTAATTTGTAATAAGAATAATCGATGCTTTATTCATATTCTTTCGGTTCCGTAAAGAAAACTGACACGTAATCTAGATATATATATATAATATAAATAAATTTAATGTAGTTAGTCGATAGCAAAACGAGGAAAATTGCTAATGTTATCTATTTTATGGAACTAACATCCGCGCACAAATTACTAATGTATGCATTTATATTGGCATTGTATTTAACTGTCAGCATTAATGTGATATATAGACGTCATCACGCATAAAAAAATAGCAACTAGATTTGAACAGATATAGTTGAGTAAAGAAGACTAAAATCATATACCAAAAATTAAACGTATTCAAAATATAAGTAAAAAACTCGTTGTTCAACGAATTAAAAGCGCTTAATACCGAAATCCACGAACATTAATAAGGCTTTTATTGACTTTTTAATTTCGGTCTACTCGTGGCTGTATGGTCCTTGTCTAGGATTGAATAACGTTGGATGTTGGCTTTATTTAACCAGTCCTTTACTGGGTCCATATAGCCATGAGCAGACAATAATTTTTAAAGGTGGGCAACATTGTTGTAATTGATTCGTACAAATGCTTTGAAATGTTTGCCTTTAATGTTTCGAATAATTTCTATGATTTCTGATAGGATGTATTGCATGAAGTTCCTATAGACCGTCGAAACTGTTATGAAAGGCTAAATTTTGAATCGTGACTTCAGAACAGAAATGTCCTCGTAAAATGGATAGTTATTTTCCGTTTTGGGCAACCAAACAGCAGATTTTCGCTTTTTGTATCCCAGTATCCTTACAATTTCTTTTAACGAGTTTGCTTTTTATTACACGACACTGAAACATCGCAATAGATTAATATTCTATATTGTTATCCAAACTATAGGTACGTTGATTGCATGTGCTTCATCATTACAAGTTTCGATCACTCAGTATTATTTGAAATCTTATTCTTTAAAGAATACTCGAGTTCAATATCGTCTTGTTGGTGCAGTTTTGTTTTAATTTTGATCTTCACAAGCCACTGTCGAGGTGCTTTGAAGATAGAATAGTAAAATCTAGAGAATTTCGAATGAGGAGAATATGTCATTTTTGACATGACTTTGAGAGAGGAATTTTGGTTCAAAGTCACGGGTAGCTGTTTTTGTCAACTTATCTATTAGTTAAGTTAAAAATATATAGTGGAGAAAAATATATATTGGTAATTTATACGAATTTGCTTTGATCTCATGAGGTAAATATTTTCAGTATTTGCTACTGCCTGAATACGAAAAAAATATTTGTAAGAAGTTATTGTAGCAAAGAAATTTGCATCTACAAAAACCGTACAAATTATTTTACTAATTTATAGTCAATTTTCGATTTCTTCAAATTTGATTTTCATTTTCCAAAATTTGTTGTATCAAATGAATTAGTTACCGATAAAAAGAATAATATAGGGTTATTGCATGAATATTTGGGAATATTGTCCCGAGTAGAATTGTATATTGCACGAGCTTGCGAGTGCAATATATATTCTACGAGGGATAATATTCCCCAATATTCATGCAATAACCCTTTTATTGTATAGCAAGAGATTTCTGTTAATAAGTGGGTTTTTGTTGTCGATGACGTCATAAATTTTAAGTCATATTTGCACTAGTGCAATATGGAAATTTATTGCACGCTAACTTTTGGTTGCTTTCTTAGGGAAATATTATGTTGCTATACAATAATAGAAATTTTGTTTCTGATATTTCAAATAATATCCCCTAAAATAGAATGGCCCACAAGTGGGTTCACTCATTAAAAATTTATCATTTTTTAAGTTCTGCAGATGACCGTTTCGCCCGATTATTTCTCTTCATTGTGGCATTTGGAAAAACAAAAAATGTCAAAATATAAGACACGACTGATATATAAAGCCAGAAAGTAGCGCTGCGGACGAAGGCTGAGATATTGGGGACAATTATCCCAAAGTACTTAGGCATGTTCCAGGATAGGACGAATATAAGAAAAATACATTGATTTCAAGATTTAAGAATTGCAGAAGGCATTCGATTTTATAATATGGTTCAAGTATTACATATTAGACAATTGGTAAATTTGGTATTGAAGAAAAAAAATTGAATGATAATACCATTCAGAACATTTGTCACAGAATTTGTTTTTGGACAAACGATTACAATGCTTGTAATTTAGCGTAATAATAAAAAATTGTATTTTCCAAAGAAAACTGCGATATGAGCCAGTTTACAACTTAATAAACGTATTGTGGGAAGACTTTAATAATAAAATAGGGACATTTAGTGTCATTTTTATTATTTTTGACTTATTTTACATTTTTTCGGCATTCACTTACAAGTAAACAACAAATGTTTATTCTGCATTTCTTGCAAGGATTTTACTCTTATTTCAATACAAAATAAGACATGCTTTTAAGACTGTTTCAATAAATAGCTTCATCATTATGATATCGCTGTTTTCTTACAAAAAGAATTGTATTTCATCACGTTAATATATGATACAATAGTATTAAAGTTGGTAATAGAAGATACCGTTACATGTTATTCTAGAGCTTGTGACAAATGGCTTGACATTTACAGAAATTTCATTGAATGTAACTCATTTTATGATGTATGCTTCTTTTTTAATTTTTTTTTCCGAAACGATTTTAAAAGTAACCAAGTAGTGTTTATATTGGATGATTTCAGTCACTAGCTAGAACAGCTTTAGGGAAACTGCAAATAAGAAAATCTTGATGAAAAGTCTCGTTTCAGTTTTGTGGAATACGTAAGTATAAGCTGCATATGCATTGCTCTAGGTTTAGCAGCATTAATGGAAAGTCTATGGAGAGTCGATTAAAGAAGCAGAAACTTCTTCTTTCCTCCACATAATTTGATTTGATCTGCACTGAAGAAGGAAACTTGTCAAAGTTGGCATCTGCAAGAAACGTTTACAATAATTTCGGTATTTTTCATTTATGTAATTGTTTACCATATTGAAGGTGCAATTACAATTTTAAGAAATAGAAGCAACGCTTATTATTATTTTGAAACTTTTAAAGAAACTGCACAGGAGTGTTTGTCAACCAAGCCAAATTCTTCACTAATTGCATAGAGCAAATTTATTTGGTCTAGCTACATGTATGTCGAGTTCGAAGAAATTTAAGGCTAACATTACACAGGGTTTTATCTGTAAGAACTGCACAAAGAAATACAAATGAACTCTGAACGAATTAGGAATTTAATTATTGAATGCAAATATGAACTTTAATTTGCCTTATAAAATTTGATTTAATTGGAAGAAAAGTTCAACGTTTATAATTTTGTGCCGTCTTTCGATTTTTGTTCCTCCAAATGCAGTTTTATTCAATCTGTATCTAAATTCCCATAATGCCATTTGCAGGCATAAATTTCTGAAAATTTGGATTTTTTTTAATCTTCGGTAATATCTTATCCAGTGCCCATGGCCTTTCATATAACTTTTATTTAAGCTAGTTTGTAATTCAATCTGAGATT
>MJUU01040992.1:4695-24562 GCA_002080025.1 Modiolus philippinarum
TAGTAATGTTGTTCTAAGTTCTTTGCGTAAAGAATAATTTTGTCGTAATACAATAAGGGTTTAAATAAAAGGTGCATTAGCAAATTTGTTTTACCAGATCCAGATGGCCCCAAGATGAGTAAACGCAAGTAATCACTCGGCATATTTTTTGCTCCTTGTATTGTTCTAAAATTATTCGTATTAGATTTTCTGAAAAATATACGGGAATCGTTGTCATTTTTTATAACCCGAATATTTATTAGATAAAAAAAAACCATGAGTGTATTTCAGGTAGGAGGGTGCATAACCGCTGTGGTAAGTAATAATGTTTGACTTTTATAATAAAAATCAGGTAAAAAAAATGCTTGCATATGATTTGACCAATCTAAAAAAAAATAAAAACAAAGGTGTATGGTTTTTACGAAATACTTGATATTCAAGGGGAAATCGTATATTTATATTATCCTTTTAGCAATATATTCGTTATAGAGAGAGTAACTGGTCACGACCTGTCAGACTTACTAGAAACATATAGGAATCAAAAGTATAGAACCAGAGATACACGTCAGTGTTATGTATAACCCGTGTTATGTACCAAGTCTTTGTTTTACTTATGAGATGCTTAAACCGCAAGCAACGTAAAAAATGTGAGTGAACTAAGACCTTATTAAAAATCTAGCCCGTTTTACCCGTCTCAACTGTAGTGAATAACAAATCTTACATGTTTGTTTATTCTCGTTAGTCCCGTAGATAGTAGTTAACTATGGGGAAAAGCCGCAGGTTTTCAAAAAACGTTTTTTTAAAAACCGCAGATTTTTCCCCATAGTTAACTACTCAAACCTTTTGGGAAGATTTCATCATATTCTGAACAATCGATACTTTTTACCCCGAAATTCTAAACATTGCCATTTTTTACAAAATTCAACTCCAAACAACTTTTTGACAAAACTGGAGCTCAGAATTACGAATTTAAAGAATGAGACAATTTTTCTTTAATTATTTGTCAGTTTGATTGAAATGTTCAGACAATTTGGAAATTTTGATTTTGAGTTGATGATTTGGCAAACTATCAAGAGTGGACTAAAATGTTTGGATGCAAAACGTAAAGCACACACATAGCTTAATAATTTAGCAAAGAAAAATTCTTTATGTCGACTGAGAAGATTTGTAAAATAAAAATATTAGATGTTGCGTTTTCATTGGCGCTCAGTTTATAAAGTGGCCTTGAAGAATGAAATACTCATTTGATGATGAAAAAAGCGCAGAAGTTTGCAGTGAGAAAAGTGTAACCTGTACATGTGCATATACATAAAAAAATCATATTATTATAGCAACGTTCTATGAGTTGTCATAAACTGCAATCTTTTAAGTTAATAGCAGTCATATAAAGAAAAAAAGAAGGGAAGCGGGGAATGTGTCAAAGAGACAACGAACCAAAGGGGAGTAACAACAGCTCAAAGCCACCATAATATCTTCAATGAACGGTGAGGAAACTCCGCTCCCAGCGACAGGTCGGAGTCGCCCCTTCAATAAAAAGTAATCATGTTCAGCGTAATAAACACCATCCTAGACTCCTATAGACATAAAACAAACTAATTAGAAAACATACAAGACACACAAAGGCTTAACAAAAAATATGTCTTTATACGTATATTACTTACGTAACAACAGTGCAGAAATGTCAATCCACTTTACATTACATAAACCAGTAAAATTTGTGAGTCCTGGTCGTGTTACATTAAATATGTTCCTGGCCTTTATGCTGTTGTATCAGTTTTCACACGCGAAATATAAGGATTGTATAAATTGTTTATAAATATATTGTAATATAATATATTACAAATTATGTAACTTTGGTCTGTAAACAAAAATTAAATCCAGTTGTGTTATTCTGTATTTGTATACATTTCAAGATTATTAAATTGTTTTGTTGATTTGACATAATCGCGTAATACCAATGGCTGTTACTGCGTCAATATACTACCAGCTAGGTGTCATGCACTCCATTTAAAGTTTTTTTTCACATTAAATCGACAAATTCTACATAATTTGATATGAAATATCCTGGGAAGATCCAGCCTTGTTGTTGTGCAATTTGATCTTTATAAGGATATTATTATTTGTTTTTCTTTTTTTTTGAATATTGACAATGTTAACATAAGGGATTGCTTTCCAGAAACTTGGGGTATGTATTAATAAATAGGAAATACCTAATACATTCCCCAAAACCATGGCTAAATTGTATTTTTACATGTTATAATCTTGAAACAAATAAAAAAAAAATGTGTGATGGCTTCCTTATATTCTACCTGACATTTTATCATATAAAAATGAATTATAACACTTTTATTATATAGATAGCGGTGAAAGATTGAAATTTCTCAGTGAAAGAAAAGTGATAATTAACTGTGAAATTATTTTCCATAATTTCACACTAGGAAGTGACGTCACAGTAGACGTTGTCAACGTCGTCGTTTAGTAAACGTCTCAGCGGATTACATCGAAAACGTAGTTCATGCAATGAATCTTAAAATAAACCCCTTAATATTAGAGGGGAAGATCTATATAATAAAAACAATAACTAATCCTAGATTCTGATTATCGAAATTATTCAACTCATGATCGAAAAACGCTGTAATTCACTCATGCGCTCCGCGCATTCGTGAATTACTGCGTTATTCGATCATTCGTTGAATATTTTGCGATAATCAGAATCTCGGATTAGTTATAGTATAATTATCAGGAAAAGTGGCATATCGACGTGTATTTATAAACAAAATACAGTAAATAACTATTTTTTAGACATTTAATTGATAACCTATTATGTTTTTGATGGTTTGAAATGTATAAAATAATACTATTCTTTACAAAAAATTGGTATTTATAATTTTTGTTATATTCTTTATGGAAAATCAAAAAGAGAACAAATAACCATGAAGATCTAAATGAAAAAATCCAAACCAACTAAGGACAGAGCTATAAAAGGAATTCTATTATATGCTATGGTAATTCTTACATAAAGCAAATTTTCTAAGATTAAGTTATTACAAGTTTCCAAATAAAATAAACTAGTGGGTTAGTGAATACCCTAGGGGATAGTCCTCTAGAAGAGGTATCGATTCACTGGGTAATAAAAATAACATACCGAAGCTACCGAATTTGACATGTTCATGTTCAACACGGCGGGTGTTTTATCTGGGGTTGGATATGCTTACTTTACCGGTGCATCTGCAATCTCCGAAACAGAGGTGCATAGCTCTTCCTACGTCAGATTACCTTGTCCTCCATATTGGATTTACCACGCCCTTTTCACAGTGACGTCGTATACATCCTGACGTATTTTACACTGTGACGTCATGAAAATCGGCCATTTTGAGAGGAATCTCTCCTTCCGGTGTGGCAGAGGTGATATTTGACGTAGGAAGAGCTATGCACCTCTGTTTCGGAGATTGGTGCATCTGATCTCCACCATGTTCTTTATTTGATCTGTGATGTTCATCTTTGTATTAGTGCGTGTCTTCAGTTTTCGTTTATGTTATGCCTCTGTTCTCCTATTTTCGATGCTGTCATTGTCCTTGGATTATTCGTTTTAGATTGACGATTCGGTTCTCACTTACTTTAATGTAAATGTAGTTAAAGATTTGAGTAAAAGACACGATATTTGAAACGTGTACCGATCAGAAAGTCATGAGAACTGCTATGGGGGATCTGAATACAACATTATACCAAATAGGAAACAAACTTATTATGGATTTGAAAATGAACTCTAACTCAGTGATTACAGCCAGTCTTATTGCACACTATGGCAAAATCTATGGATTATCCATGTTGATCTCGTTTAAATCATCAAGCTTGTTTTATTCGTGCAATGTAACAAGATTGTTCTTTACATTAATGGGAAAAATTCTGTTTTCAAAAATTGAATATACATGTAATAAGTAACCAAAACCAAGTCGCTCAAGATGACCATCAAATCCGAGAACTTTAGAGACTTCGGACAATCAGCTTTCAGTAAAACTATTCAATGTCTTCAAACTATTATCGAAATGGATTATCTTTGAAATATTTGATATTAGTAAAGAATATCATATTACTCATCACAATTCAATGCGAACCTTCTAGTTCGTTTTAAGCTTTTGCCTCTATTTTGAAAACACTATTTTGAATATTCCCCTCTTCCCTTAAGATTAAAAAGCTTATAATTGGTTTCTAAAGTTTCTGTTTTATCCGTGACATTTTGAATACAGACAGGAATGGCTTATATATTTTTCAGACAATGCGCATTTCTAACGAATGTCTCTAGACTCGGAAATAAATGATTGAATATAGATTGCCAAATTCTAACAAAAATTATTTTGTAAATACTTCTTTGAAGTATCCCAGGGTTTGTTATATATAGTTATCTTTGACCAAAGTTATAGGTAGGTTTTGTTAACTTGTTCAGGTCTGATTTGTTTTGTTTTGTACTATAAAGTCTAAAATGTAAAAATATTTCTTATCCTTTATTTAGAAGTGCATGTTTTTCATTGTTTGTTTACATGTGCAGTGTTTTATTTTTAAAGGTGCACCTTATACAATGTATCACTTGTAAAAGCTTGTTTATGAAACATTATTACATACTTAGTAGAAATAAAAGCGTTTTTGCATGATCAATATGACCGGAAGTAAACTGTCCATATTTTCACACCCCAGGAAAATAATAGGTTATTTTATGCTCCTCGTGCATCTCAGACAAAATAAAGGACTTCCGGTCCATATTGGCCTGGGCAAATAAACGACTTCCGGTCCATATCGGCCTGGCATTTCTAAACGTCGGAAGTATGTAATAAAAAGTTTAATACATGTGCATTTCCATATTGACCTGATTATCATCCCTCGACCCATACTGTCCCTCGACTTCGTCTCGGGCCAATATGGGTGTCTCGGGATGATAACCAGGCCAATATGGAAATGCCCATGTATTAATCTGTATTTATTTATTAATTTATTACAATTTTATTTACATTATAATAAAAAAAAAAACAACAACAACCACATCCGTTTAAAGTTTTGAGCGCCATTAAAATGGTTTAACCTACATGGGATGCAAAGTCCCCACATGTGCGGTTTACAACTAATTTTTCCTTTTGCCACTTGGATTTCGACTCTTAACTACAAACATGTATATTATTCGGAAATTTGGATTTTGCTTAAATTCGCAAGGGATACTCCATTTCCTTTCGTTAAAAAATCAATGTTATGCCAATTTTTAATTTATTTGTTTTCCTTAAGGGACCGACCATTTAACCTGAAAAGCGGGGGGGCTATGGTTTTTTCGAAAAAAATATTCTGATTCTGATTTTATGTGAAAAAAATTCTTGGCTGCAAAAGTGATGAAAAAAAATATTGTGAATGGATCTTTCTGCCCCCAAAAATAATGTTTATTTTCAAAAAAATATTTTGTTTGTACTAGTTTAAAAAATAAATACATTTTCTGTCCAAAAAACCATAACCCCCCCCCTCCCCTTCAAGTTAAATGGTCGGTCCCTAAAAGATTTGTGGTACTAAGATTAATATTAAATTATCTCTTCAGAAATCTGTTAAAACACCTGAAGATGCCCCTTTTTGTCTTAGTTGAAAAGTGAATTAACATTGCTCAAAAAGAATCTCAAATCTATAGAATTGCAATAAAATGCAATGCTTTATTATAAGATTAAGCTATCATTAAAATTAGGCCTAAATCTGAGTTTAATTTTATTTCGAAGAGGAGTTGTGTGGTGTTTGGCTCGATGACAGGGTCTTAATAGATATTAAGGTGTAGCTAGTTGTTTTACAGTTGCATGTGGAAAGTACTGGCGTGTCTTTACTTTTTATATAAAGAGTTAAACATTTTGTATTTTTTTTCAATGATAACTTGGACTAATAGAAATAAGTAATTTAAAAATCCAAGAAAAACCTACAATAAGATACCAGGAAAATGTGTACATAATACCTATATAGATTTGTTCCATACATTCAGAAAAGTTAAATTACAAGTATGAAGTGCATGAAACGACAGCAGTAGAATATCGAAGGAACGAAGGAGTGGTATTTACAAAAATAGAAGTCCAAAGATATGGCAAAACGAGAACACAGAAAACAATGACGTTAGGCAGCTACACATTTACCATGAAGGGATAAGGAGTAAATGCAAACTAGACAAAGTCTGTACAAATACATTGTAGAATTAAGCAATGGAACATCGCTTATATTGTTCATCATCTTGAAGCCACCATGAGGCGCAAGTACAGAAAAAAAAAATACAACTTCCAAAACCATGGCACGCACAAGTGCAACTTAAGTGACATCAGGTACTCCGGAAAGGTAAGTATTTTCCTTTCTTTGAAAAGCACCAGTCACACTGTACGAGAGTCAATCCAGAAAAAAGCCAAAAACGGTTTAGTGTAATCCCGGAAGACGTGAATCCAGCTGAAAATGTGTCAGCTTTCATTTGAGACACTAGCACGTCATATCTTTCAATGATATCATGGTGACGGCCATAGAATATTTTGATTGATGAAATTAACATGGGCTTAACAAATCCCCGACTTAACAGCTTTTGAGAGAGTGATATGCTCTGTAAAAAAATCACTGTACAAACTCCTCGCCTGACAGTAACGAATCCACTGTAAAATGCACTCTCCATCTAGGTTGGAGATATACATGTAGGTACATTGCTGCTAAGAAAGTGGGAATACCGTCACGCTAGTCATATAGTATGAAAATTCAAACGTCAATCTTCTTCAATATAAAGAAAGGGAGAGAGAAAAGATCTAGGTGCGAAGGTCTAGTAGCTGTACCAGTTCTTTCTTCAATTGCAAGCTATTTAGGATAGATTTGATGTAAATATTCTTTAAATTTTGGATTATTAAAAGAGAAAGTACATCGTCTATGTAGCGGAAGCTGAAATTAAAGGACTGGGTTAAATGTTTTTGTTTTCATTGTGTCATAGAACCTTGTAAAAAGTGGCATCATGGGAGTAAAGGAAATGGACGCCTACAAGTGGTGCACAGTTATTTCCAATGGGAATCCCTACTGACTGTTGGAAATTCGACAAAATATTGTCGATCAAAAATTATAAATTTTTATTACCTCAGTCGCAGTGTACTTCGTATTTGAATCAGTTTGATTCTGAACATAATAACAGAAGAAAAGCTAAAACCACAAGTTATTAGGATTAAGAATGGAAGACCTTACTATTGTTATTAATATTTCTTGATAATTACATTTCATGAATATTCACTTGAATTTCGTCAGTTTGATAGGTGAACATCGATCACGTGGCATTTCAATGTGAAGTTGCAATTCCCATGAAACACATTTGACCACGTGTTCACGTTGCGGATGAATTTGTAAAAATAGAATTCGAATGTACATGATGTATTTCCCTGTAAATAAAGTTGTTTTTTTATATTTCGGGTTTAAAATGTAATTATAAGAATTGAATGCATTATTTTGAAGTTTCATAGGGACTATGAAAGGGTTGGCCGGGCGCACATTTTCAACATGAAGCGCTACCGCGCTTCATTAAAAATGTTCGTCTACTTGGAAAATAGGATACAAATGACTTCTTGATAAAGTTGACTTGTTTTCCAGGCTGAAATTGGGAAAATAGAACACAAATGACTTCTGACTTGTTTTCCAGACTGAAATTGGGAAAATATAGTACAAATGACTTCTGGCTTGTTTTCCAGGCTGAAATTGGGAAAACAGGATACAAGAAGTCATTTGTACTCTGTTTTCCAATTTTCAGTCTGGAAAACAAGCCAGAAGTCATTTGTAATCTATTTTCCCAATTTCGGAAGTCATTTGTATTCTAGTTCCCCAATGTAAATAGAAAATGAAATTGAGAAAATAGAATACACATGACTTCTGCCTTGTTTTCTAGGCTGAAATTGTGAAAATATAATACACATGACTTCTGACTTGTTTTCCAGACTGAAATTGGGAAAATAGGATACAAATGACTTCTGTCTTGTTTTCCAGACTGAAATTGGGAAAATAGGATACAAATGACTTCTTGATTAACTTGCCTTGTTTTCCAGGCAGAAATTGGGAAAATATAATACAAATGACTTCTGGCTTGTTTTCCAGACTGAAATTGGGAAAATGGAATACAAATGACTTCTGAATTGTTTTCTAGGCTGAAATTGGGAAAATAGAATACAAATGACTTCTGAGTTGTTTTCCAGACTGAAATTGGGAAAATAGGATACAAATGACTTCTTGACGATAGTAACTCGTGCGAACAAGATAGAAACTCGTGCGCACAAGACAGAAACTTATGCGCACAAGATAGTAACTCGTCCGCACAAGATGGTAACTCGTGCGTACAAGATAGTGACTTGTGCGCACAAGTTATAAAAAATCTGTTTTTCTGTGGCACTCCAGGGCTTCCGTAAAGGTGTATTAGAGTACCAAAATCATGTTTTGCTTAAAGCCTTCTCCCTTTTTTATTTGTTTTAAATATAGATGTACTAAAAAAGAAGTGATAACTTACTTTATGGTTTATATAAACAATAAGGAGTTAAAATGCTTTTATAACCATAACGACAAACACTTTTAAAAAGATTATATTTGCTTTTGAATTAACTTATGAACAGACATAAAGATAAGACTAAAACTTCTGAAAATAAATTTCCACATGTGCCAGCCATATTATAAAATATTTTGATTTTTATATGAAACCTTTTTAATCAGTAATCTTTTCGTGTGAACTACCCCAAAATAGTGGAAACTCTTTAAACTTCCTTTTATTCGAAAAATCAACTTTGAGTATTGATTTTTTTCTAGATTTGAGTAATGAGTGTTATCTGAATTTGAATATTGAATGATTTCTCAATTTGAGTATTGAATGTTTTCTCAATTAGAGTATTGAGCATGTTGAGTGTTTTCTCAATTTGGGTATTGAGTATTTTCTGATGTTATCTTATCCCGGGAATTATTTATTTCTATGTCACAATATGATTTCACCATGGCTTATTTATCGATGTTTTACCTAGATTTCATATATGAAAATGCCAGTGTCGAGATTTTTCACTTAATTCTAGATCTTCCAAAATGAAAAATCCAAGGCTAAAATTTAATGAAAATAACATCAAATATAATTTGGGAGGGCCTCAAATCAATAATTTTACCGTCCCGTTTTCTGTCTAGTGGTCATCAAAGAAGTCATCAAAGATACCATGTTTCCTAAAGTTATTTGGTCTCTTCACGACTTGATTTTCAATTGGTGTATTAAATTAGCTGTAATTAATTTGCATTTGGTAGAAAATTATTACAAATGCACAATTCTGTAGAATAAACATTTGTATCAGTAATCATGAACAGTGGTAGTAAAGTTAAGAAGTTTGAACTGAAATACATGTTTTGAACAGTTTAGGCTAAAATTTAGCCTTATTTTTATCGATATTATACAACTCTTGTATCAAAGCGCTGAAGCTCTGGTGGGAATGTTGCTTCCGGAGTTTTTGTTTAAATTGGAGTAGCAAGTATGTAATAAAGAAGGAGAATATATTTTTTCCTTTATATTTTATTTACACTGGAAACAAAGATCCCTACGATTTTTTAATACCACTTTTATCGCTTTTGGATCATGCGGGAATGCTTATGTTACCATTTCAACTGCATTGACAATCTTTAGATTGAATAAAGTCTTAAAAGGTAAATGCATCAACATCAAGCGTATCATTTTATACCTAACAATACACAGCAAAACGGATTTATGTCTTCCGGAAGAAGTGAAGCCGCCCGACACTCAGAATCGTAGCATAATATATATAAGAAATGTTGCAAGCAAAAGTTCCAAAAACCTGAGTCGTTTAATTTTCATATGAAGCCTAGAATAAAAAGAAAACAAGCATACGTAAGATATATTAAAATTTCAGAAAGAAATTACCGTCCCATTTTTATTCTGAATTAAGAATAAGTGTGAAAAAAAAAATGCTGAAAATTTGTTTTGAATTATTCCCCTTGCAAAAAATTTGACTTTTACAGATTTTCATGCTTTTAAGATAACATTGCAACAAATGTAGAATAAATGCACTCGATTTACGTAAATGGGTGTTTGTTGGTTGATTTCATGAAAAATAAATATTTATTTGCTGTGTGAAAAACATTATAAATTTATAATTTTTATCATATTTATCAATGTTTATGGCAAGGATTATTTTAATTTATTTAAGTAAAAGGAAAGTGAACAACATAATTGTCTCCCATTACCCCCTTAGATAACCAAAACAATGCATTAAAATGTTTTAAAGATGAATATGTAAAATATGTCTGAGCAAACAAACATGTATAAAATTTATTGAAACAACAACACACAATCGTAAAGAAGAATACCGGCTTAACATAGACCCAAGACAAAAGAGATCAAAGCAAGAGATTCAAAAGGACCAATACACCTTCAAGTAGTCTGTATCAGAGAAAAAACCAAATATGTCGAGTATATTTAACTACCAAGCAATGAAGGGATATGGAGTAAATGCACATGAGACAAAGTCTCTACATATACATGGTAAAACATAGCAATGGAACAACGCTTTTATTGTTGTTCTTCATCTCGAAGTCACCGACACCGACTTAGGTTGTAATATAAGCTTTCGAAGAAGTTTTTAACAAAATAAAGTTGGTATAGTAGGCTGCAATAAGAAAAAAGTTAAAAAAAAACCTCTAAAATGACAAAATGGAGAAAGAAGGATTGATTACCAAACGCTTCGGCCGTACGACCACCGACTACGGGATGGTATGTCACAGATATTGCGTGTAAAAATCGTTCAAAATCCCGAATATTAGCAAAACCGAGAATAAAATATTAGTGCGCTGTAGTATGTAAATATTAAATTTCAATATATGCATAATATTATAAAATGGACTTTTTCTTAATATTCATTGGCTTGTCCTTGTCTTCTTATACAATTTTAATTTCTTGATATTTGGGTTATTTCATGTGGTTTGTTTCCATTGATTTATTCACTTTTTTACCTTTTTGGGGCCTTTTGGGCTTGCTATATGGTGTGAGGTTCCTCACTGTGTTGAAGACCATACGGTGACCCCTAGATGCTTTATTTTGGGTCGTTTTAACCTGGATATGGGATGTTGTCTCCTTGACATTTACCCCATTTCCTTTCTTTTTCATATGCAAAGGGGTCGAGCAGTTGCAAGAAAATTGATGATTTTTTGTTCAAGGAACTGTTGTTGTTTCTCACCTGCACTAGTTTGTATAAGGACAGAAAATGCATGTCCAGTATGCTGTGGTTGGCTCGCCGAAAATGTTCACCTACTTGACAATCTTTTCCATTGGTGACGCTCTGTTTATGTTCAACAAAGCGGTCACCCAATCTTCGACAAGACTCATCCACATAGATCATATGCAGCGTTTACAGCCCACAGCATAACATTACGTTTTCAGAAGGGCACCTGAAACCATTTTTAGTTAGCCAGTCCAGACATTAGAAGACATTTTTGCACTATGTTTTTCTTCGGAAAAGTAAAGAGGAAATTAGATGTTTACAAGTTGTCCTATATATTTTTATATTCTATTGTTAGTATCAACAGAGTCGTTACAAAATACCTGTTTTAAAGGTGAGAGCTTGTAATTTAGTTGTAATCTAATTTCTTTATATTTATTTCTCATCTTTCATTTTGTTTTGTGTAAAGGAATTCATTTGTTTGTTTGTTTGTTTGTTCGTTTATTTTTTTCCTGTTAAAACGATTAAGATGAATGGCAAGTATTGAAAGACGGAAAAAAGAAAGAAAGAAATTTTTAACTTAAGTTTTGATATTCTCTTTTGCAAATTCTATTGTTCGAGATTTCATAAAGTATTTTTTATGAAGAGATCTAAACTAACAAAATACCGAAGTTACTGTAAATTTAATTTCCGTATATAGCCATCTCGACAATTTATGTCTCATCAGTGCAGATAATATCCAAATATTGGAAATCCAGGAATCGAAAGGTGTACAAAAGCTGATAGAGACCAAATATTCAAAAAGGTCTAAATAGAAAACCAAACTCAGCTAAAGACAGAGCTTTGCATGAGAGAGAAACCCCTTAGTTTTAAACAAAATTTTCTAATTCTGACTAAAAAAATCATTAACTTTGGTCGATATTTAATTTGTATTATAATAATTTTTTACAGACTATTGATCAACTATGCAAAAGTGTGAAGGTTTACTTCTGGTTTTTACTATCGTGTCAATAATTGAAGCATTGTTTTTTGGGGCCGTTCATGCTGGTTGGAGTTCTTACTTATATGTACTAATAGACAAAGGCTTTTATGCACATCTTTGTACAGCTGTAAATTCTACAGCAGTCCGTAATTCCTCAACACACTGGGATCGGAACTGTACTCGCAGCAATAATCCTCCCGGAATAACTCGAGGGACATCGTGTGATGAACAACAAGAACGTTTAAACCTTTTGTACACTATTTCAATGGCCATTCTACAAATTCTGGTTGTAACCTGGGGATACTTGACATATAAATATGGAATAATTAAGCCGAAAATCCTGGCAATGTAAGTACGTCCTCCCTTTGAGAATATTGCACAAGCAATCACAAGGTATGGAGAAAATACACATGAGACAAATAGAACAAAAGAAGAGAAACGGGGAATGTGTCAAAGAGACAACGACCCAAAAGGGAGTAATAACAACTCAAAGCCACCATAATATCTTCAATGAACGGTCTATTTACCTAGAATTTTGTACAAATACAATAGACGGATTGATTCAAGATGTTGATAAATTCAAATTAATTTTCATGTAAACAGAAAAAAAGAGTATTAGGGTCGATTCAATAATTGTGTCCCTACATGATCTTCTTGTCCAATCAAATGCAGTGATGTTGTGACTGATTTATTGTTTGCTTTTGTATAAATAATTGGCAGTTCCTTTGTACAAAGATGACACAATGCTACATTGTGTATGAATTTATACAATATTTTGTCCGTTGCCTTCCACATTTGATGACATTGTGTTTTCTTTAACACAGAAACTGACTTAAGATATACACGTCACAAACTGACGGTGGGAACAGATTCGTTGAATCTAAAAAAATATTTAAAATGAAATTGTAATAATTAACAAGATTTGCAATTGCAAGCAATAGCCGATGTCACCCCAGGCCACCAATTCGATGATTCCATGTTATTCGCAGCTTCAAAATCTGTCTAGAAATCGATTTTTATTGAAATCGGACCAAGTCGATTTTTTTTACGTATTTAGTCCACCATTTGGGAAACGGTGGCCATTTCGAAAAAAATTTTTGTCGCACAGATTCCTTCCTCTCATCATGCTGAACATTGATACTAAATATGAACTAACTACTCTGCGGAGTTGCTGAGATATAGAATCCGCAATTTTTCAATGTAAATTGGCGGCCATTTTGAAAATTTTTAATCCTTTTTGACAAACTTCAGATGGTGATGCAACTGTATGCAAAGTTTGAAATCGTTTGGTTCAGCCACTTAAAAATAATCGATCGGACAAAATTTGTGGAAGAATAATAAGGAGAAGAAACGTCGAATAACAACATGTCACTCCGACTACGTCTGGGATACATAAAAACAAGGATATTTGATATATACCGGATTACAACCTTTGTTGCTCAGCGGGTGTTTTTAAAATACATATTCTTGATTACAACCTTTTTTGCTCACCAGGTGCGTTTTTTGTTATTTTTATTTGATCTGCCTTGAAAAGACATAGTTGTCGAATCGCAATATGCAGAAACTGAATTTACAGCAACTTCAAACATATTCAAAGATCTTGTCATCTGAAATTGCTAAGCCAATTGGAACAAAACTTGGCTACAACAGTTCGTTGGTCGTCTCTGCTAAAAGTTTTTTTTTTCAGATCCGCGCCATATCTGAAATGGCTACAATCGGTGGCACATTTCAGCATTAGACCCTACGGAAAATCAGATTTATGTATCTTCTCCTCTGAGACTGCTGGCCACAATGATTCTTTGTTGGTCTTTGTTGTTCAGCTACCTCTTCGATAGCTTACAACAAAACAGGGCTTAATTATGTCTTACACTCAAAGTAAGCTTGTGCATACAATATCAGATTTTGAAAAGAAAACAAAGTATTCTGAAGTAAATATATTTCATCTGTCGTGTAAAAAAATACAAGAGCAAGCTTCATGACTCTTCGAAAACAAGGAAAAATTAATAAGCACATACTAATATAAGGAAAACGGAATCTAGTAAATTACACTTTTTACAGCAATATGATAAAACATTTATAGATATCATTTTACAGGCTATTGTTTATTGGTGGATCACTAATGCTTGGGTTTGCTTCTGCTGGTAAGTAGGTCATTCACTCTCTTAATGACATAAACAGAAAAAGAAAACTGGATTTATAATACCCCGCAAACAAAGTTTGGGGTATACAAGAATCACCCTGTCTGTCTGTCCGTCTGTCAATACTTTTTGTACGCGCAACTCCTCTAAAACCACTCGCAGGATTTTAAACTTTACACAAAGGAAGGACACTATATGGAGATGTGTATGAAGGAATATGATTATTGGCTGAAATTTGACTGTGACTTTTCGTTGATTCCCTAAATGTATTGATTACCTTGTAACCACAACTCTTCTTAATCCACTGGAAGGATTTTGATTAAACTTTACATTACACAAAGGAAGGACACTTTATGGAGATGTGCACGAGGGAATATAGTAATTGTCCAAAACCAGAAAGGGGAGATAATATGACTTTCCTTTTTTGATTTCCTATGTTTGGATTACCTCGTAAGCGCATCTTCTTTTAAACCACTTGAAGGATGTTGATGAAACTTTGCACAAAGGAAGGAAACTATATGGAGATGTGCATGAAGGAATATAATTATTGTCCTGAACCAGGAGGGGAAGATAATTTGACTTTTGCATGAAGGAATATAATTATTTTCTGAAACCAGGAAGGGGAGATATTTTGATTTTAACTTTTTGTTGATTTATTCTGCACAGATTACCTTGTCTACCGTAACTCCCCTTAAACGATTTTGTTGAAACTTTACACAAAGTAAGGAGACTATATATGGAGATGTACATGATGGTATATGATTAATGTCTGGTACCAGGAAGAGAGATAATTTTACTCACTTTTTGTTGATTTCCGATGCATGGATTACCATTGATTGTAATCGTGAATTTAATCTTATTTTATTTTTGTCTGATTTTGACATGATATTTTCATTGAAATCCCTGTGAAAAGCAATTTCTTGAGGATTACATCTTTGCCCATACTCCTATTGTGTCCACATTTGTACTGTGTCTACAACTGTATTGCATCCATACCATATTGATTCAGTGTTCATTGAGCGGGGGTATATCTGGCTGCCATTCGGCGACAGCTCTTGTTGTAATTGTAAAACTTTGTGTAAAGTAAAATACTACCTGATCGTCAATGCGATCTCATCTATGAAATTTAAATCAATCAGATTTTCCCTTTTTAATCTCTGTGTATAAACATTCCTGATTGCTTTTCATCTCCAAAAGCAACGCCATTTTGTGAACATCGTATAAGAACCGGTATAGTGAAGGGGTTTTACGACTGGTTTATTCTAAAGCTTGAACAACCAATCAGATTTTTTGGCAAGCAAGCCAATAAATTCAAGGGACCATATTTTTTGTTAATATCTGTGAGATGACACATTAGTCTTTGAGAGTTTGAATGAATTGATTCAAACAAGATAATGTCGTGGGAGATAACAGGTTTCATGATACAAAAACCTACAGTCTGTCCGGAATCAGTTTGCGGATTTGATGTCCGCCTTGTTTAGATGACACGAGTAGGTAACTGTCATTGGTCGAGTCAGCTGGAGATATAATTGACATATAGTCATCAATAGATTAAAAAGATAAAAGGAAAGACCTACAATGGCCGAAAACATAGTCACATGCCACAAAGTAACAAGGAACTGCACAAGAAAAAAAAAACACAATAAAAATACCAAATACCCTCAGGCGACATCAAGATTTAGACAGGAATAAAAACCCTGTCCTTGATAAACTGGAGTTATCTATGTGTTGTGTGCTTTTTTTGTCACATGTACATTCACTCCATATCCTTTCATTTTTCCTAAAAGACAAACGTTAACAACGATAGGAACCTGGGACATCTGGACTTTGTACCGGCGCTAGCAAAAGCCAGCGGTAGAGTTAAACCGCTTTGTGGGTACCCAAACCTTCCCTTTCAAATATCAAATATGATTTAGAGCACGCCCCTTTACCTTGACAGCACTTATCAATTACACACCAAGATTTTGATTGGACACGCATTCGTTACAGCATTACTGTCTTATCTGTAAATAGGTTTTTGTGAACGTGGCCCTTTTGTCAAAATTACTGAAAAGAATTTTCCCTAGCTGTATAACTCTTCCTTTCATGTGCAGTTCAGTAATCAAATATCTATGTTTCTGATAGTTTTTTTTTACAAATTTATACAATACATCGATGTACTCGGCGAATGTGATAAATCTGGTACTATTGAATGAAGAATTTTCAAACCACAGTTAGTAGTTACTTTTTTTTTTCATTTGATGTTTTTTTTTATTTGTGAAAATATCACGGAAACTTCTGCTAAACTCTTTTACTAGTTCTTTAACTGCTTTTCGGCCATTTTATCCCCGAATCGGAAATACAAGGCCGCCGATTACTCTGTCCATAACTTATATGAGGCATTCATGTACATATATTTAAAACAGTTTCATGTGTCTTCGACGAAAAGGGTTAGTTATTTTTCTCTGTTCCGCTAGACTTACAATATGGTGTAATACAGTAAATAGTACGCCGTTCACTACTTTTGCTGACAGAGACCATGAAAACCTTATATGAAACAATAGTTAAAAATTGAAAGACCGATTCATCATAGATTTGACATACGAAAAAAAAGAATGATCATAATGACGACCATTTGAATTTCGGGGGTTGGGGGTTGGGTGGTTTTACAAATTAACAATTTAATCTTGGTGCCGGTGAAAAGTAAATATTCCAATCCTACTTGTCATTAAAATTTTGTTTGAAAAAAATAGAAATGCACAAAAAAAAATCAAGTGTCATTCAGTGAAAATAAACTTTATCGATTTTCCTAGTTAAACAAACTGAATGCCGTAGTCCCGAAAAAATGCCTTGGTTTCCAATAATAATGACAACGGCAATAAATACGAAAGGAACAAAGGGGTGGAATTTTCAAAACTCAAAGTCCAAAGACACGGCCAATTCGAGGACACAGAAAACAATGACGTAAGAAAGATACAAAGCAAAAAAATAGAAATTACATCATTCAAAGCTAAGGCACCTACAGTGTAAACTCTAGTGAAACTGAGAGTGACATCAGGTGCTCCGGAAGGGTAAGCATGTCCTGCTCTGTTAACAGCACCCGTTACACTGTTAGTGAGTCAATCTAGGAAAATGTCAAAGTCGGTAGTCAAATCCGTGAAGACGTGAATCTAACTTAATATGTCCACCTTCATTTGGGACACTGACACGTCATATCTGTCAATGATGTTATGGTGACGGGCATAGAATTTGTTGAGGGATGAAATTAAGATAGGTTGAACAAGTCCCTGACTAAGCAGCTTTTCGAACAGTGTTTTTGCTCTGCTAGAAAACACTGTACAAACTACACGCTCAACAGTAACGAATCAACTGTGAAATGTACACTTCATACGCTGGAGAGGTATGAAAGATAGAATGATTCTTTTTAAATTGCAGAGATTGAAAAGGGGAACGATAAGCATTACTAAGTATTATTTTGTTTTTACTAATTTGCACTTGGGAGGGAATCAGATTGTCCCAAAACATCCTATGTGTATGATACATTATCGATGAAACACTACATCATCCCTTTTTAGCTCACCTGACCCAAAGGGTCAGTGTGAGCTATTGCCATCACTTGTCGTCCTTCGTCTGTCGTCCGACGTCCGTCCGTTAACTTTTCACATTTTCATCTTCTCCTCTGAAACCACTGAAGCAAATTCAACCAAACTTTACATGAATGATGTATGGAAGGTCCTTTACAAAGATTGCTCATTTCGTTCCGATCCGATAAAAAACATGGCCGCCAGCGCGGAACTTAGGTTTAACATTGGACCCTATAGGAAAAATCACATATTCATCTTTTCCTCTGAAAATGCTGAAGCAAATTCAACCAAACTTTACAGGAATGATGTACTAAAGGTCCTTAACAAAGATTGCTCATTTCGTTTGGATCCGATGAAAAACAAGGCCGCCAGCGCGGAACTTAGTTTAACATTGGACCCTATGGGAAAATCACATTTTCATCTTCTCCTCTGAAACCAATGAAGCAAATTCAACCAAACGTCACAGGATTGATGTACGGAAGGTCCTTTACGAAGAAAGCTCATTTCGTTGTGATCCGATAAAAACGTGGCCGCCAGCGCGGAATTTAGGTTTAACATTGGGCCCTATGGGAAAAATCACATTTTCATCTTCTCCTCTTAAACCGCTGAATCAAATTCAACCAAACTTTACAGGAAGGATGTACTAAAGGTCCTTAACAAAGATTGCTCATTTCGTTTAGATCCGATAAAAAACATGGCCGCCAGCACGCAACTTAGTTTAACATTTGACCCTATGGGAAAATCATATTTTCATCTTCTCCTCTGAAACCACTGAAGTAAATTCAACCAAACTTCACAGGAATGATGTATGGAAGGTCCTTTACAAAGATTGCTCATTTTGTTCTGATCCGATAAAAAACATGGCCTACAGCGCAGAACTTTGGTTTAACATTGGACCCTATGGTCAAAATCACATTTCCATCTTCTCCTCTGAAACCAAGGAAGCAAATTCAACCAAACTTTGCAGGAATGATGTACTTTAGGTCTTTCTTGAAGATTGCTCATTTCGTTCCAAACGGATAAAAAAACATGGCCGCCAGCACGGAACATAGTCTAACATTGGACCTATGGGAAAGTCACATTTTCATCTTCTCCTCTGAAACTGTTGAAGCAAATTATTCCAAACTTTACAGGAAAGATGTATGGAAGGTCCTTTACAAAGATTGCTCATTTCCTTCCGATCGGATAAAAAACATGGTTGCCAGGGCGGAATTAAGGTTTAACATTGGAACCTATGGGAAAAATCACATTTTCATCTTCTCCTCTGAGACCGCTGAAGCAAATTCAACCAAACTTTGCAGGAATGATGTACTTAAGGTCCTTCATGAAGATTGCTCATTTCGTTCCAAACGGATAAAAAACATGGCCGTCAGCACGGAACATAGTCTAACATTGGAACCTATGGGAAAAATCACATTTTCATCTTCTCCTCTGAGACCGCTGAAGCAAATTCAACTAAACTTTACAGGAATGATGTACTTAAGGTCCTTAACAAAGAATGCTCATTTCAGTCTGATCCAAAAAAAACATGGCTGCCAGCAAGGAATATTTTTGGTCATTTTTGGTCATGCATGGCATAGAAGCATTTTGTCAGGTGGGCGATACAGGCTCAGTCTCTGAGCCTCTAGTTTCACTTTCTCCTTTCCCGGTTTCTCCAATGAAAATCTTGGTCTGTAATTGATGAGTGCTGTCAAGGTAAAGGCACGTGCTTTCAATTACACTCACTTATATGTCCAACTTACTCGACCAATCAGAGTTGCATACTCTTTTGATCTATTCCGTCCATCGAATCAACGCGCTCGTCAAATCTGCAAGCTGATTCTGGACAAACTACACCAAGTAGACTGGTAACGAGTATGGAACGCCAAAACTGTCTTATGATGTGCACATATAATTACGTGCTGTCGACATATCATTACGTTGGGTGGTGTTTTATTTACGTTATGTCAGTTTATCTTTACGTTTTGTGGTTTTGACTTTACGTTATGTGGTTTT
>MJUU01040992.1:34723-60805 GCA_002080025.1 Modiolus philippinarum
GATATAAACACGAATGCTTCTATACACGTTTGTATTAAGGGAACACAGAGGAGTTCCTAGTAACCAGAAATTAGTAATATAACAATCAATAATCATAGTAAGTATAATATATAAATTAAATCCCTCTTGCATAGTTCTGTTCTCAGTAAAATGGTGTCTTCTTGGTAATTTGTTCTCTTACAGCTTTTACACTCTTACAGCTTTTACACACATTTCGGGATTGGATTTCCAAATGTTTCGGTATTTGCACTGAAGACATATTAAGTTGTCGAAATGGTCATATAAAGAAACTAAATTTCGGTAAATTTGGTATTTCGTTGTTTATTGTGTGCCACCTGTAGCTTATCTTTTCCTTTATTCATATGAAATAAAGTTTTAACTAGGGCTCATACAACATAAAAGATATCAGCAAGTCCAGTCATTTAATTTCAGCTTCAGATATATAGATAATGTATTTCCTTCTAATAATCCAAGGTCTACCCAAATGAACTTTTGATTAGAGACTTGCAACCGATACACCCAACTCTGTTTCATACCTTGACCTTTTGTTATAAATTGATGAACATTGGCATCTGAAATCTAGACTGTATTACAAATGTGATGAATTTGACACCCAATTGTGAACTTTCCCTTTCTTATGTAGCAGCAATAACAGCTAACAGCTCCTTGAGAAATGGAGTGTATATTTCATTACTAATTAGTTACCGCAAAGCTTGTAGGTCTTACTGTGACTTTGTGAAAAGAGCAAAAGCCCTATCACAGAAACTGTTGATTCGGGGATACATGTATGTTAAGCCTTTGTTACTTTTTATCCCTTCAGAAATTATACGGCCGTCATCGAGACATCATATATAGAATGAAATGTTGGTTACGCAAATGAGAACAGACATTTCCATCTAGATTTTCGTCTTCACGGATTGACATTACCCTGGATTGACCCATTGACAGTGTAGAGGGTGCTGTGTGCAGAACAGGACATGCTTACCCTTCCCGAGCAACTGTTGTCACTCTGAGGTAATTATTGTGTTCCTGTGTTTTGTGGGTGTGCAGTGTCTTCAGTCTTCTGTCTTTTCTCTGGACTTTGTATTCTGTAATCTTTTGCTTTGTTTCTTCGGTATTATACTGTCATTATTTGGTACTAAATGATCAAATAAGAGTTCTAAGTTGGATATAATAAAACCAACGATTTCACCACATAGCAAAACTAACACAATAATTCTTGGAAATATATGACGGAACCAAAACTAAAGAAGCAACAGTAAAAAATACTGCAAGCATTGACATTTTTTGCGTTTTGGTAATTTTCGCTAATTCGTTTTCTAAGAATACCCGGAAAATTTCCCCCAAGCTATTATTTTTATTTTGAAGTGTCGTAGCAAAATCATGATCGAGTTGCAAAAATCAACCCCTTGCGAAATATCCCACAAAATCGGGAAAATGATACCCGAAAGAATTTACACATTAAAGTATATTAATGAAAAGTTTGGTTTTCAACAGAAAGTGATAAACAACAATATCATGAAAAGCTCTGTTTGCCAAAACATAAACTAGAGGCTCAGAGACTGAGCCTGTATCGCTCACCTGACACAATTCTTAGAACTATGCCATGCATGACCAAAAATATGTTTATTACTCTACCATTAATGGAGTCTAATGTTAAGCTATGTTCTCCATTAGCACCCATGTTTTTGGTCTGATCCTATTGAAATGAGTTATTTTTGTAAAGGACTTTCTATACATTTAGTTCAATTTGTTAGAACAGTTTCAGAGATGATGATGAAAAGGATTGGTTATCTCATACCAGGCTCCAATGGAACACTATATTCTGCAGTGGAGGTCATATTTTTAGTCAGATCAAAATGAAATGAGCAATTTTTGTAAAGTACCTCTGTACATCATTCCTGTAAAATTTTGTTGAATTTGTTGCAGTGGTTTCAGAGCAGAAGGTGAAAATGAAATTTTTCCCATAGGGTCCAATGTTAAATCTAAGTTTTGCGCTGGCAGCCATTTTTTTCGAAATGATCAATCTTTGTAAAGGGCCATCCATACATCATTCCTGTAAAGTTATGTTAAAATCACGTCAGCGGTTTTAACGGAGAAGATGAAAATGTGATTTTCCCAAAGGGTCCAATGTTAAACCTAAGTTCCATGATGGCGGCCATGTTTTTTATCGGATCAGAAAGAAATGAGCAACCTTTGTTAGGGACTTTTAGTACATCATTCCCGTAAAGTTTGGTTGAATTTGCTTCAGTGGTTTCAGAGGAGAAGATGAAAATGTGATTTTCCCATAGGGTCCAATGTTAATTCTAAGTTTTGTGCTGATGACCATGTTTTTATCGGATCAGAAGGAAATGAGCAATCTTTGTTAAGGACCTTTAGTACATCATTCCTGTAAAGTTTGGTTAAATTTGCTTCAGTGGTTTAAGAGAAGATGAAAATGTTTTCCCTGTAGGGTCCAATGTTAAACTATGTCCCGTGTTGGTGGCCATGTTTTTTATCGGATCGGAACGAAATGAGCAATCTTTGTAAAGGACCTTCCATACATCATTGCTGTAAAGTTTGGTTGAATTTGCCTCAGTGGTTTCAAAGGAGTTGATGAAAATGACGTTTTTCCCATAGGGTCAAATGTTAAATACAAGTTCCGCGCTGGCAGCCATGTCTTTTGTCGGATCGGAACGAAATGAACAGTCTTTGTTAAGGACCTTCCATACATCATTCTTGTAAAGTTTGGTTGAATTTGCTGCAGTAGTTTCAGAGGAGTTGATGAAAATGTGAAAAGTTAACAGACGGACGGACGGACGGACGACGGACGGACGACAGACGACAGACGCCAAATGATGGCAATAGCTCACACTGACCCTTTGGGACATGTGTGCTAAAAAGGAACAACCATTACTGAATTCAACCAACACACAACACAAAATACAACTAGCTAGATTTTGAAATATTAAATAAACCTTGCAAAAAACTTACAGATGATGAAAGCTGTCATTTTTGATACGAACAAATCTTTTGAAGAGATAATAAATCCCTTCCAAACCTAACCTATTCCATTTTATCGAAAAATTACCTCCCTTGAATGTCATTTAATATTTCCTAAAAGTTCGCTTATGGCATTAAAATAAAAATTTAACCATTTATCGGAATTTTTGTAAAACTCTATATCACAGATTGGGGACAGTTTATAATGGAAATAATAAATATTTATAACAAACTATTAATATGATTGCAAATCCACACTTCTGTAACCCCTTTCTTTGTTCCGTATTTTTTTAAAGTAGACTTGGAAGCAAACGCATTTTTTGCCAGAACATAAATCACAAATACTAGTAGTCTTATGTATGTTTGGATCTAAGGAACACAGAGGAGTTCCTGGTAATCGGAAATTAGAAATGATACAATAATGACGCTTATCACCATCTTACATAGTTGTGACCTTATCTGATTTTGCCTTATTACTTAAATCCTATTAGAGTATTTTCATTATTCACGTATCCGATACGTATCAACGTTTCCTTATAAATAACTTTTGTACAAATTAATGATACAGGCACCGACATGGTTTAAACCTGAAAAATATTTATTCATGATCTGCCATTATTTTATAACCACTTAAATGAAACTAGTAATTACCTTTCTTGTGCTTACAAAATTGTATACTAAACTGTGTATCTGCACTGAAGAGTCAAAATGGCCATTGACAGGACCATGTAGTCTTGGAAAAAGGGATTCCAATGATGTTAAAGAAAGGGGGTTATAACTATTTTTGTCATTTCTTTGTCAGTATTCTCTAAAAAATTCACCTAAGTGAAAACAAAAATAAGAAAAGAAAATGGGGGTTTAACAATTGGGGACCCCGCCTCCTCTAGATCCGCCATGTGCAAAAACTAATTTAAAGTGCATGAAACTTATTCATTTAAGAAATAATTCATGGCAGGTATATGGTTATTGGAAATTTAACCATGGGTTGGGCCTTTATATTCGAATTTAACCCAGAGCGTTAGCGAGGGGTTAAATTTACGAATATAAAGGCCCAGCCCATGGTTAAATGACAATAACCATATACATGCCATGAATTATTTCGATTCTAATATGACAGAAAATGGAGTTTTCCATTCTGAAGCGACCTAAGAGAAGGCGGATTTCCCGTCTCCATTGCTGTTTGTGTCTATGACGTCACAATACACAATCTGACGTTTTCAAACAGATGCAAGTTAAAAATTCAAATCGAAAGCAAACACAATACACATTTACTTGTCTGAATGGGATGATTTAGTTAAAAACTGTTCTTAACATTTATTTCCTTCATAAACAAAGACGAACAAAATTTAAAAACATTGTTGTTTTTCATCCCGTTCGCTCATTTTCCTATACCATTAGCGCATGTGCGAAATATATGGTTATCGAGTATTATACTGGTTGACGATTTACAGGAGCCATGTTAGAATCAATAGTACTGGGCCGTTGCCCCTGCTGGTGGACTGTTAGTGCCAGAGGGTTTTAACTTTTCCAGTTCTCAGTACTTCGGTGCCTGCCTGAAATAAGAAAAAGAAGGGAAACGGGGAATGTGTCAAAGAGACAACGACCCTAAGGGGAGCAATAACAACTCAAAGCCACCATAAGAAAGCCGATTTTATTTCGAAATTTACAATATGTAATATAACCTCGGAGTATCTCCATCTAGCATACCCAGTTTTTATCTGATTTTAAGTTTGATTTATAGCCCATTGATTTTTTTTCTTTATATATGCTTTACACATGCATGTATTTGGTTTATGATTTACAAAAATTTATAGCGCATTAATGGTAAAATTTAGAGTCGACACCCCCATCGAATGTAAAACAACTCACTTGTTTATTGGAAAGTCAGGCACACAAGCGCCGTTAAATTTCATTACTTAAATAATGATTATTGTAGGTACCTTTTGTTCTACTTGGCAAAATACAATAACTATTGATACTTATAATTATCCTTATTTTTAATCTTTCAGTATATCATTATTATTGGGTGTGCTCGATCCCTTGATTGAAATGTAACCACGTATATCATATTTTGTAAGGTGTGCACGAGGCTTGAGGTACAGATCATATATTTACAATGCGTGCTCGAACTCTGAGGTATTATAGGCTTGTTTGAATGATTTTCCGTTTGCTTTATTGTTAATCATTAATATCTCATTCATTTGTTGATGCTACTTGGTCGATTGACTAGTTAGAGCTGAAGTCCACTGAGCAATATTTTGGCTATATCAGTACGCAATTCAACAAAAAAAGTATATTAGTTAAATCAGAAAGAAATAAAGGCAGGAGATGCAACCAGGGCAACGATTTATGATTGCCACTGGAAAAGGAGTGATGGGAAGGGGCATGACAATATTACTTTGGTTAAGGCCTTAAAGAAAATGCAATCGGTAAAAAAATGACATGCGCTTTAATTCAGATATTTCACATACACGTATGATCATTCTTCATCTTTGGTCTTCCGTCTTCTGGTGTTCTTGCTTTTGCCTTGTCTTTGGACTTTGATTTGTGTAATCTTGTGCTTTGTTCCTTCGGTATTCTACTGCCGTTGTTTTTTAAGTAATACTGACTTCTGACTTAAAATAAAAGGCTTCTAAATAGGTTGGTTCCCAATCCATGGACTGTTACCCCTTGGATCCGCCAATGCATGGTAACACATGTGCTCAAGCTATTTACTTGTGATCCCAAGTTTTAAACTGAAGCGAAGGCACTGTGCATTGGGTTACTGTCGATTTTTGCCGTTTCATATCGTCTGAAGAAATTTAGATTTTTTTTCAGGACAAATAGGGGTTCTAACTCCCAGACATGTCTCCATGGATCCTCTGCGATACTTCCTGCCTTCTGTCAGTTACAAAAAAAATTATATTTGCATATTTACACCTCATGTAAGTACCATCTGTTTCGCTTATTATATTAAAGGCAAATTATCGCCAGTTTTGTTGGTTTGGTTAGATTCATTTACATTTTGAGTCAACTGTATTATCACCGTTATTAGTTTTCGTAAATAAAAAAAAACTTTGATTGACAGCTAACTGTTACTGACGTGCAATCATATCTTTGAAAAAAATATGAGTTGTATATTGGATTGGGGTGATGTATTTGACTTATCAACATCCTTTATACGTTTTATGCGATACTTCTATACGGATACGTCAGTATATGCGTGAATAATGAAACTACTCTATTGGTGGCTTTAACACACATTTCTGTAATGGATTTCCAAATGTTTTGATATGATCTTCACTGAAGAGAAACAAGATGTCGAAATAGCAATATGAAGAATTTAAATCACGGTAACATCGGTATTTCGTTATTTATTATGTACCACTTGTAGCTGACCTATTCCGTTATGTCAATGAAACAACGTTTTGACAAGGGCTCATACAACAGAAACAAAAACAAACAGCCCAGTTATTTTATTTCACCTTCAGATATATAGACGATGTACTTTCTCTTAATAGTCCAAGATTTAAAGAATTTTTACAACCGATATATCCAACTATGCTTTATAACTTGACCCTTTTTATACATTGACGAAGTTGGATACAATAGAGCCAAAGATTTCACCACACAGTAAAACTAGCGCAATAATTGCTTGAAATACAATATAGATCCACAGAAAAAAACAAAAAAAAACAGAGAAAATAGAGAAATTTTCGCCATGTCGTTGTCTAGGAATTCACAGTAAAAAAAATCCCCTGGCAAAAGTTTTGCTTTGTAGCGTTATATCTCATAGCAAAGGCATAGTTGAGTACAAAAGCTTTGGGCGCTAACATCATCCACTTGCATCCCAAAAAGTCGGGAAAATAACAACCCAAAAACATTATAATATTTTCAATAAAAAGTGATAAACAACAATGTCTGCAGAAGATCTTTTTATCGAAGAAAAAGAGGAAAACATCGCTCAACACAAAGTACAGATGGCTACATTT
Organism: Modiolus philippinarum; assembly: GCA_002080025.1. Lineage (NCBI taxonomy): Eukaryota > Metazoa > Mollusca > Bivalvia > Mytilida > Modiolidae > Modiolus > Modiolus philippinarum. Next base: position 41,677 of record MJUU01040992.1, read on the forward strand.
GAAAAAAAAAACTTAATAAAACATTTTGAATACGAACATATCCTTCTAAAAGATAATTAAATCCGTAGGTAACTGACCTATTTTACTGAAAAATTGCCTCCCTTGAATATTATTCAGTATTGCATACAAGTTCGTTTATGGTGTAAACATCAAAGTAAAAACATAACCGGAATTGTTGTAAAATATAATAACACAGAATATGGACAGTTAACAATAGAAATGATAAATATTTATGACAAATTATTAATCTGATTGCAAATCCATTATTCTGTTAAACCTTTATTTGTTCCATCGTTTTTTAGATACAAACTTTGAAGCAAACGTAACCAACTCAGGAACAGGACTTACACATGGTCTATACACATTTGGATCATAGGAACACAGAGGAGTTCCTAGTTAACTGATTCCAGTAAAATATAGTCATCTCCTCCTGGTTATATCATGTATATTATGTAAAGTAAGTGAGACCCAAACCTTCAGTCTAAAATAAGCATTAAACTTCCAAGGGACTATGAAGTTAAAAATTCAATAAAAAATGTTCAAGCGGTTTCAGAGGAAATTGGTTTGAATGCATTTCCCATAGGGTCATCTGCTAAATTATGTTCCTCATTGTCGGTCATCTTCGATGAAGTCGGATCATGATAATCATGAACTTTGACGGGGACCACTAAAGGACTTTTAAGTAAAATTTTAATCGAAATTATTCAAGTCGTTACAAAGAAACAGGTCTTTAATTGCATATACAAGAGGAGCTTAAAAAATACAAATAAAAGTCTGTTGTGACTTAGTAAGGTTTCATTTTGACTCAGTAGTTTCAGAGAACAAGACCTTTGAATTCATTTCCGATGGGGTCCTCATGTTAAACTATTTCCCCCGATGGCGGCCATCTTGGATAAAATGCGAACCTGCCGGACATATGAAGAAATTGTATTCCTGGATACGCTGAACACTTTTGCAATTAAAACTTCATCTCTTTCTCAAAAAGCTTTTGAAATCAAGGAAAAAACATAAAAATATCATGCCAATTCAAAGAAAAAGAGACAGTAATTCCTATATGGATCGTCAGATTTTCTTCAAAATTGCAGATCATTTAGAACTCACTTTGCTGACCATTTTTGTAATTAAAACTTAACCTCTAAAAAAATTGTACCATTTTCAATATATAAGACGAAAAGTAACTAAAATTTTCACAAAAAGGGAGAAGGGTCCAATTCCTGGAACCATCCCTCTTGATCCGCTTATGCAGAAATAATGAAACATAAACAGGCAAACAAAACGCGGGAAATACGGAAGGACCGAAAGACTCAACTGTAATGTAAATCTTAATACCACCGCACGTCTTTTGACGTAGAAAACTTTTTACATAAAGAATACGAACAAAATATCGTAAAAAGGACCAGGAACTGTCAAAGGCATTTTATTTCACTTCTTTATTGGAAAAAATTACCATGTTATCAATAACATACATGTAAGTAGTATATAGGTGGTTACAAAGTCACATTTGACGTGGTGGATGTGGTGGAAGTGACGTCACCGGAAGTGACGTAGAGCGGAAGTGACGTGACAAAAGTCACGCGACCGGAAGCGGAAGTCACGTGACCGGAACACGAAGTGTTTTTACTGCGCAACCGGAAGTGGGTATGTATCTACTGTAGGTAGCCATGTTGACCGGAAATGACGTGTTGAAAGAGTGCAAGGTCCCGTAGGGGTGTTGTGTTACCTTACTACAGTGTACATGCGCGACCGGAAGTGGGTGTAGCCCCATGTGCTAACCGGAAGTGGATGTGTATCTACTGTAAGTAGCCATGTTGATAGGAAATGACGTGTTGGAACAACACGTGACCCCCCGTAGGGGTCTTGTGTGACCTTATTACATTGTACATGCGCGACCGGAAGTGGGCGTAGCTCCAGGAATAGACCGGAAGTGGGTTTGTATCTACTGTAAGTAGCCATTTTGATAGGAAATGACGTGTTGGAACAACACGTGACCCCGCAGGGGTGTTGTATGACCTTACTACAGTGTTCATGCGCGACCGGAAGTGGGCGTAGCCCCAGGTATAGACCGGAAGTCGGGTATGTTCCGAAGTTGGAACGTCTCGGGCGTGGTCTTTCAGATGTTTTTATAGTATTATACCTCTTTTTCAATATTCTTCTTTGCATTTTCTTCCCTTTTCACCCAATGTTTAGTAATTTCTCCCTTGTCTCACCGTTATTATTGTTGTTATACCTTTTCAACCCCTTTTTAGTATTGTTCTTTGTATTTCAATCCAATATTTCACCTAATATCCTGGCCTTATCAGTCAGTATTTGTCATTGTATTTGTTTGGGTGTCTTCTATCACGTCCGCGTTTGTCAAAGGGACATAACTCTTGGGATTTTCCCGCGTTTTGTGAGTGTCTTCTATCAGGTCCGCGTTCATCGCGGCCATTTTGTTTTTCTAAGAAAGATAACTCTTGGGAATACCCATGTTTTTTTGGGTGTCTTCTATCACGGCCGCGTTCGTCAAAGGGACATAACTCTTGGGAGTTCCCGCGCTGTTTTATCTGTTGTAATAGCATTTCACCTTTTTCTCAGTATTGTTCTTTGTAATTTCTCCCTTCTCATCAAATGTTTAGACTAAAGTGCTCTTGTGTAACCTTTTGTATGTGTTATTTTATTATTTTCCACTTTATTTCATAATTATCTTTCCTTTTCATCCAATCCTTAGAGGTATTTCCCTTTTCCCCGCCAAATTCCTAGAGTGTCGTCTGCTATTGCCATTTTGTTTCCATTATATTACATAATTATCTCCCTTCTTCATTCAATTCTTAAAGTGATTTCCTCTTCCCTACCAAATTTCTATAATAATGTCGTCTGCTTTTGGTTTTTTATTATTGTTTCCTATTTTATTCCATAATTATTTTCCCTTTTCATCCAATTCTTAGAGTTATTTCCCCTAACCTGCCTAATATCTATACTGTCGTCTGATATTTTTAGATTTCCCGCCATTTGTCATCCAATCCTTAGAGGTATTTCCCCTTTGTCGCCATAATTCCATAGTGTCGTCTGCTATTTTTAGCTTTCCCGCCATTTTTCCTCTAATTTGTAAAATTTCCCCCTTTTTCCACATTATTTCATAACCAACTTCCTTTATCTAACAACTAACCCTAACCTAATTTGCTATGACAACTCTGTATTCATTTATTTTTATATTTGAATGTTATTCTGTTATTTATTTCTAACTATTACAGTTATTTTTCTTTTTTTTCTATTTTTGAATGTCATACTATTTTTTTTTCATTCAAAATATCGATTACCTTACCCTAACTTTACTAAGTTTCCCCCTTACCCTGACTTCAAACCCTTAATGATAACCTTAGACCCTATCACTTACATTACACCATAACTCTTACCTTAACCTTACAGAAACCTAACCCTATTACTAGTATCTTAACCCTAACCTAAGTTATTCACACTGACACCAACACTTAGCCCTTAACCTAGACATAAGTACTATCATAATAATATAGCCGTAACCTTATACTAACACAACGTCGAATCATTAACTATTCTTAAGCTCTGTAACAACCTCGAACTTAACCCTTTTACTAACTATTTAACCCTTACCCTTTTACTAACTCTTAACCCTAATCTTTAAGCTAATCACCCATTTACTTACAGTGAGCCCTTAACTTAGACAGGAGCTCTAACATTATATTCTAACCATAACCTAATAATTACACAACCTCTAATCCTAAACTTGACCCTAACCTCATTTCAACCGTAACATAACTCTTACTAAGCCTTTCTTACTCTAATCCAAAACCTAATACTTACTTAAATCGAACCCCTAGTCCTAGCCAAACCAAGTTCTACCAATATACACTCTAATTCTAAACCCTAACCCTAAATCTAACTAACCTAATAATAACACAATATATTCCTAAATTGTAAACCAATGTTAAGCCTAGCCTTACCCTAACCCTATGTCCAGCTTAACATAACCTTAACACAACCTATTTCTAAGTAGTAAACCAATTTTAAGCCTATTCTTTTAATCTTAACATAACCCTAACACTAACTCTTACTTATTATTACTAACCTTCCTTACTCTAATTCTCAACATAACACTAACGTAACTTTAACCCTAAGTCCTAACCGTTACCTTATACTAGCACTAAACCAACCTTAACCCTAACCTAACCCTTACCACAATTTAATCTTAAGCTTTCCTTATCACTAACATTTAACCTTACCTTAATCACCTTTTCCTGGAATTTGAGCTCTAAGTCCTTATCCTCACCCAACATTAATTCCGAACCATCCTTTTTTACTAACCCTAATCATAATACATAACGATATCTAACATTACTAACCAATACTTAATCTATCCCTAAACTCTAACCTAAGTATTAACAATAATTTAATACTAACACAACCTCACCTCTAACCCTTGAACTATTCCTAAGCTATAACCATAACCTTAACCCTAACCTCATTTCAACATTAACTCTACCCTCACTAACCCTTACTTACTCTAAATCTTAACCTAACACTAATGTAACTTTAACCCTAATACTAGCACAATCTCCAACACTTATATATATATATATATATATATATATAAGCCCTAAACCAATTTTGCCCCTTACTTAACTTTGATCCTAGCCCTTATTCCGACCCCTACCCTTATCTTACTAACCCAATTCATAGACATAACCCTGAGTCTTAAATCCAACCGTAATGATGCATGATATTTTAAACATAACGTTATGATGTATAATTCTAACAGGAACGATCCTAAACCTAAAACCCTTATAATGAATGTTACCCCTACCTAACCTAACCTTAACCCAAATGATGAATATAATCCAATCATTAATCCTAAAAATATATGTGATTCTAATCCAAGTGATCTAAGTCATACTTAGCTATTAAACTGATTGTGTAACCAAAGCCCTTATTTTTATAACGAATCAATCTCAACTAATCCAAACCCAACTCTAACCTTAAGCCAGGCCTTCTCACCTTTCCCTAACTTTTACATTAATTCAACCAACTCCTCAACCAACCATACATAAACCCAACTTTTACAATACCAATATACTAACGCTACAACTTCAACCCTACCCTTACTACCCTAAATTATACTGATAATATAATTCCAAACATAACCTAATTGATATGAATTATCCTAACCATACCCCAAATAGTGTATTTCATCTTACACAATAGAATTTATGTAGAAATACACAATAGAATTTATGTATTCCTAACCCTTACATTAACCATAGCCTCAACCCTAAGTCCTATACTTAGGTACTCTAACCATAATCCTAAGCTATGACCTTAACGAACCCTAACTTTAATGTAATCTTCAACAATACCTCTTTCATGTATATAACCAAACCCTAGCCCAACTGATATATTTAATTGACTGATGTATGTGTCACTGCAATTCTAAACTGAAATGAAATATGTAAACCTTCACCCAAATAATAACCCTTACCTTAATGATGTATACTAAACCCAGTGATAAAATGGTTGTGAACTTCCAAGGAATACAGACGCACTGCCAAGTTGCTGATCTTAGTATTCCAGGCAGTGCGAGTTTACACCAGGTAATCATGGTTTAATTGGTATTAGACCTTGTGTGAATATATCACGAGGCCATTTTTCTGACATTGTGGTGGTGGTGGTGATGAAATAATAGTCTATGGTGGTGGTGGTGGCGGGATAATAGTCTGTGGTGGTCGGTGGTTTATCACTTTATTCTTTTGGGGCGTGATAATAACAAACACTGACAATACGTTTTCATTTTTAAATTCATTTAAACAAAATTACAGTAACATTCTAATTTTCTGTCTTTACATTAATGTCAATTTAAGTTTTCTGTCTTCAGTGCTGGTTCTTCCGTCACTTAAATGTCTGTCTTCATATCCACTTAATTGGGTTCTGTAGCTACCTTCATCCGCTTCAGTTCTTGTTCTTTGTCTTCAAACACAGCTATAATCTTTCCAAGTCTCTGCTTTCCATCTTCAAACATTTGATCTAAAAATTACAAACTTGATAGCGGTTGATACTGAACATACTTCAATAATTTTTAGTACTGCAAACAACTTCGAAACCAACGATGTCTAATTTCGTTGGTATCTTCATACGGTAGAATATACCGACACGCTTTGTCCACAGTTCCATATTCCCATTGACTTAAAAAGCATACAACATCTGGGTGCAGGGGCGTAGGTAAACTCAATACCTTTATCGTTTCTGGAATTCCCCTGTCTTCTTTGATTGTCCATTCTCCTCTACCTGTAGAATATATATCACCCAATGGAAATTTTTCTGCTATCTGTCGTGATAATCCATGCGCCTTGATGCAAAAACAATTCACTTGAAGAACAATAACATCTACATTCTCTGCTTTTAATAAATCTCCGTCAACAATATTTACACCCATTCTGTCTTCATTGACTTCAGTCTGTTCTTGTACACCTTTTTTATTCTATGTCTATTGTCTCCATAGCTGTAATTCGTCAGTTAATATTTGTAAAACGGCTTCGGATTGGTTAATTTTCCTGCGTTCTGATTGGTCAATCTTTTGTAAATGGCGATTTCTGATCTGTTGAAATCGCTGCAATTTGATTCTGTACACTTTCAATCCACTTTTCCTAATTCTTCTATCAATTGATGATGAGCTGCCCATATATCTGTTGCTTGATCTTTGTATTCAGCACAATAGGTTTGAGTGAACACATATAATACATATAATCGTCCAGGATTGATGACCCCATCTTCAGACATGGCAAGCACGACCCGCTTGTACACTTCCAGACTGTCCATGACGAACTGAATGAGACCCCCATATAACTATTTTGAAATTTTACCTGACTTCTTATAGCATGGGTAACTCTAACTTAACACTATTCATAATTTAACACTATCTCTATCAATAATTTAAATATAACCCTTACCCAATCTAACCCTAACCCTTACTGTAATCTAAACCTAATTCTAACACTAACAATAACAGAACTCTAATCCTATCTATAATTTCACCCTAACCCTTACCATAATATAACCCAAATCCTATCTATAAGCTAACTCTAACCCTAATACTATCTATATTCTAACCCTAACCTATCTGTAATCTAGCTATAACCCTTACCCAATCTAACCCTAACCCTATGTATAATTAAGCATAACCTTAACCCTATCTATGATTTAACTGTAACCACAACCTTACCATAATTTAACCCTAACCCTTTCAACAATCTAAATTTTAACTCTAACCACAATATAACCCTAAGCCTATCTTAAATTAAACTCTAACCCTAACCTTTCCATAATTTAACCCTAACACTTGCCATAATCTAAACCCAACTCTAACCATAATATAACCCTAAGCCTATCTATAATCTAATTCTAACCTTTACACTAACCATAATTTAAATCTATCCACAATAACCCTTACACAAAATCTAACCCTAACCCTTGCCATAATATAAACCTAACTCAAACCCTAACCATGATATAGCCATAATCCTATCTATTATCTAACTCTTACCCTAACTTGACCATAATTTAACCCTATTCCTACCTATAATTAAACAATAACCCTTACACAATCTAACCCTAACCCTTGCCATAATTTAGTTGTAACCCTAACCATGATATAGCCATAATCCTATCTATTATCTAACTCTTACCCTAACCTTACCATACAATAACCTTAACCCTATCTACAATTTAACTCTAACCCTAACACTAACCATAATATTACCCTAATCCTTACCATAATTTAGCTGTAACCCTATCAATTATCTAACTCCAATCCTAACCCTTACCATAATCTAAACCTAGCTCTAATTCTTACCACAATATAACCTAACCTATCTATAAGCTAGCTCTAACCCAACTCTAACCATAATATAACCCTAAGCCTATCTATAATCTAATTCTAACCCTTACCCAAGCAATAACACTTACTCTTACCCTAACCAAAATTTAACATAACCCTAATCATAGTAGTAGTAATTTGTATTCTGTCTGCAAATAAGGGAAATGCAAGCTTTTCAGAACAAATATTAATAAATTTATCTAATGTTGGAGACAGAATACAAATTACTACTGATAGGGTTAAGGTTATGCTTAATTATACATAGGGTTAGGGTTAGATTGGGTAAGGGTTATAGTTAGATTACAGATAGGTTAGGGTTAGAATATAGATAGTATTAGGGTTAGAGTAAGCTTATAGAGAGGATTTGGGTTATATTATGGTAAGGGTTAGGGTGAAGTTATAGATAGGATTAGAGTTCTGTTATGGTTAGTGTTAGAATTAGGTTTAGATTACAGTAAAGGTTAGGGTTAGATTGGGTAAGGGTTATATTTAAATTATTGACAGAGATAGTGTTAAATTATGAATAGTGTTAAGTTAGAGTTACCAATGCTATAAGAAGTCAGATAAAATTTCAAAATAGTTATATGGGGGTCTTATTCAGTTCGTCATGGACAGTCTGGAAATGTACAAGCGGGTCGTGCTTGCCATGTATGAAGATGGGGTCATCAATCCTGGACGATTACATGTATTATATGTGTTCACTCAAACCTATTGTGCTGAATACAAAGATCAAGCAACAGAGATATGGGCAGCTCGTCATCAATTGATAGAAGAATTAGGAAAGTGGATTGAAAGTGTACAGAATCAAATTGCAGCGATTTCAACAGATCAGAAATCGCCATTTACAAAAGATTGACCAATCAGAACGCAGGAAAATTAACCAATCCGAAGCCGTTTTACAAATATTAACTGACGAATTACAGCTATGGAGACAATAGACATAGAATATAAAAGGTGTACAAGAACAGAATGGGTGTAAATATTGTTGACGGAGATTTATTGAAAGCAGAAAATGTAGATGTTATTGTTCCTCAAGTGAATTGTTTTTGCATCAAGGCGCATGGATTATCACGACAGATAGCTGAAAAATTTCCATTGGGTGATATATATTCTACAGGTAGAGGGGAATGGACAATCAAAGAAGACAGGGGAATTCCAGGAACGATAAAATATTGAGTTAACCTACGCCCCTGCACCCAGATGTTGTATGTTTTTTAAGTCAATGGGAATATGGAACTGTGGACAAAGCGTGTCGGTATATCCTACCGTATGAAGATACCAACGAAATTAGACATCGTTGGTTTCGAAATTGTTTGCAGTACTAAAAATTATTGAAGTATGTTCAGTATCAACCGCTATCAAGTTTGTAATTTTTAGATCAAATGTTTGAAGATGGAAAGCAGAGACTTGGAAAGATTATAGCTGTGTTTGAAGACAAAGAACAAGAACTGAAGCGGATGAAGGTAGCTACAGAACCAAATTAAGTGGATATGAAGACAGACATTTAAGTGACGGAAGAACCAGCACTGAAGACAGAAAACTTAAATTGACATTAATGTAAAGACAGAAAATTAGAATGTTACTGTAATTTTGTTTAAATGAAATTAAAAATGAAAACGTATTGTCAGTGTTTGTTATTATTACGCCCCAAAAGAATAAAGTGATAAACCACCGACCACCACAGACTATTATCCCGCCACCACCACCACCATAGACTATTATTTCATCACTACCACCACCATAGACTATTATTTCACCACCACCACCACCATAGACTATCATCGCACCATCACCATAACCACCACCACCACCAGAATAGCCCATCACCACCACCACCACCACAACAGACTATTATCCCACCACCAACACCACCACCACCACCACAGACTATTATCCCACCAACACCACCACCACCATCTAGATATCCTCACCACCACCACCATCTAGATATCCTCACCACCACCACCACCACCACCGCCAGTAGCAGACAGACCCAAGTAATGACGAGAAGCAGCAGCATCAGCAATATAACGAGAAATTTTAGAAAAAAGTTTGAAAGCTAAAGGTTAGCTAATTATTATAAGTTAGAACGTAAGCAACGTACAGATCATTTGGATCATTTTATCACTGGGTTTAGTATACATCATTAAGGTAAGGGTTATTATTTGGGTGAAGGTTTACATATTTCTTTTCAGTTTAGAATTGCAGTGACATATACATCAGTCCATTAAATATATCAGTTGGGCTAGGGTTTGGTTATATACATGAAAGAGGTATTGTTGAAGATTACATTAAAGTTAGGGTTCGTTAAGGTCATAGCTTAGGATTATGGTTAGAGTACCTAAGTATAGGACTTAGGGTTGAGGCTATGGTTAATGTAAGGGTTAGGAATACATACATTCTATTGTGTAAGATGAAATACACTATTTGGGGTATGGTTAGGATAATTCATATCAATTAGGTTATGTTTGGAATTATATTATCAGTATAATTTAGGGTAGTAAGGGTAGGGTTGAAGTTGTAGCGTTAGTATATTGGTATTGTTAAAGTTGGGTTTATGTATGGTTGGTTGAGGAGTTGGTTGAATTAATGTAAAAGTTAGGGAAAGGTGAGAAGGCTTGGCTTAAGGTTAGAGTTGGGTTTGGATTGGTTGAGATTGATTCGTTATAAAATTAAGGGCTTTGGTTACACAATCAGTTTAATGGCTAAGTATGACTTACAACACTTGGATTAGAATCACATATATTTTTAGGATTAATGATTGGATTATATTCATCATTTGGGTTAAGGTTAGGTAGGAGTAACATTCATTATAAGGGTTTTAGGTTTAGGATCTTTCCTGTTAGAGTTATACATCATAACGTTATGTTTAAATTACGGTTGGATTTAAGATTCAGGGTTATGTCTATGAATTGGGTTAGTAAGATAAAGGTAGGGATCGGAATAAGGGCTAGGATCAAAGTTAAGTAAGGGGCAAAATTGGTTAAGGGCTTAGATATATATAAGTGTTGGAGATTGTGCTAGTATTAGGGTTAAAGTTACATAAGTGTTAGGTTAAGATTTAGAGTAAGTAAGGGTTAGTGAGGGTAGAGTTAATGTTGAAATGAGGTTAGGGTTAAGGTTATGGTTATAGCTTAGGAATAGTTCAAGGGTTAGAGGTGAGGTTGTGTTAGTATTAAATTATTGTTAATACTTAGGTTAGGGTTTAAGGATAGATTAAGTATTGGTTAGTAATGTTAGATATCGTTATGTATTATGATTAGGGTTAGTGAAAAAGGATGGTTCGGAATTATTGTTGGGTTAGGATAAGGGCTTAGAGCTCAAATTCCAGGTAAAGGTGATTAAGGTAAGGTTAAATGTTAGTGATTGGGAAAGCTTAAGATTAAATTGTGGTAAGGGTTAGGTTAGGGTTAAGGTTGGTTTAGTGCTAGTATAAGGTAACGGTTAGGACTTAGGGTTAAAGTTACGTTAGTGTTATGTTGAGAATTAGAGTAAGCAAGGGTTAGTAAGAATAAGTAAGAGTTAGTGTTAGGGTTATGTTAAGATTAAAAGAATAGGCTTAAAATTGGTTTACTACTTAGAAATAGGTTGTGTTAAGGTTATGTTAAGCTGGACATAGGGTTAGGGTAAGGCTAGGCTTCACATTGGTTTACAATTTAGGAATATATTGTGTTATTATTAGGTTAGTTAGATTTAGGGTTAGGGTTTAGAATTAGAGTGTATATTGGTAGAACTTGGTTTGGCTAGGACTAGGGGTTCGATTTAAGTAAGTATTAGGTTTTGGATTAGAATAAGAAAGGTTTAGTAAGGGTTATGTTACGGTTGAAATGAGGTTAGGGTGAAGTTTAGGATTAGAGGTTGTGTAATTATTAGGTTATGGTTAGAATATAATGTTAGAGCTCCTGTCTAAGTTAAGGGCTCACTGTAAGTAAATGGGTGATTAGCTTAAAGATTAGGGTTAAGAGTTAGTAAAAGGGTTAGGGTTAAATAGTTAGTAAAAGGGTTAAGTTCGAGGTTGTTACAGAGCTTAAGAATAGTTTAGGATTCGACGTTGTGTTAGTATTAGGTAACGGCTAGATTATTATGATAGTACTTATGTCTAGGTTAAGGGCTAAGTGTTGGTGTCAGTGTGAATAACTTAGGTTAGGGTTAAGATACTAGTAATAGGGTTAGGTTTCTGTAAGGTTAAGGTAAGAGTTATGGTGTAATGTAAGTGATAGGGTCTAAGGTTATCATTAAGGGTTTGAAGTCAGGGTAAGGGGGAAACTTAGTAAAGTTAGGGTAAGGTAATCGATATTTTGAATGAAAAAAAAAATAGTATGACATTCAAAAATAGATAAAAAAGAAAAATAACTGCAATAGTTAGAAATAAATAACAGAATAACATTCAAATATAAAAATAAATGAATACAGAGTTGTCATAGCAAATTAGGTTAGGAAGTTGGTTATGAAATAATGTGGAAAAAGGGGGAAATTTTACAAATTAGAGGAAAAATGACGGGAAAGCTAAAAATAGCAGACGACACTATAGAATTATGGCGACAAAGGGGAAATACCTCTAAGGATTGGATGACAAATGGCGGGAAATCTAAAAATATCAGGCGACAGTATAGATATTAGGCAGTTAAGGGGAAATAAATCTAAGAATTGGATGAAAAGGGAAAATAATTATGGAATAAAATAGGAAACAATAATAAAAAAACAAAAGCAGACGACGTTATTATAGAAATTTGGTAGGGAAGAGGAAATCACTTTAAGAATTGAATGAAAAAAGGGAGATAATTATGTAATATAATGGAAACAAAATGGCAATAGCAGACGACACTCTAGGAACTTGGCGGGGAAAAGGGAAATACCTCTAAGGATTGGATGAAAAGGAAAGATAAGTATGAAATAAAGTGGAAAATAATAAAATAACACATACAAAAGGTTACACAAGAGCACTTTAGTCTAAACATTGGATGAGAAGGGAGAAATTACAAAGAACAATACTGAGAAAAAGGTGAAATGCTATTACAACAGATAAAACAGCGCGGGAACTCCCAAGAGTTATGTCCCTTTGACGAACGTGGCCGTGATAGAAGACACCCAAAAAACCATGGATATTCCCAAGAGATATCTCCCTAAGAAAAACAAAATGGCCGCGATGAACGCGGACCTGATGGAAGACACCCACAAAACGCGGGGAAATCCCAAGAGTTATGTCCCTTTGACGAACGCGGACGTGATAGAAGACAACCAAACAAATACAATGACAAATACTGACAGAGAAGGCCAGGATATTAGGTGAAATATTGGATTGAAATACAAAGAACAATACTAAAAAGGGGTTGAAAAGGTATAACAACAATAAAAACGGTGAGACAAGGGAGAAATTACTAAACATTGGGTGAAAAGGGAAGAAAATGCAAAGAAGAACATTGAAAAAGAGGTATAGTACTATAAAAACATCTGAAAGACCACGCCCGAGACGTTCCAACTTGGAACATACCCGACTTCCGGTCTATACCTGGGGCTTCGCCCACTTCCGGTCGCGCATGTACACTGTAGTAAGGTCATACAACACCCCTGCGGGATCACGTGTTGTTCCAACACGTCATTTCCTATCAAAATGGCTACTTACAGTAGATACACACCCACTTCCGGTCTATACCTGGGGCTACGCCCACTTCTGGTCGCGCATGTACAATGTAATAAGGTCACACAAGACACCTACGGGGGGTCACGTGTTGTTCCAACACGTCATTTCCTATCAACATGGCTACTTACAGTAGATACGCATCCACTTCCGGTTAGCACATGGGGCTACATCCACTTCCGCTCGCGCATGTACACTGTAGTAAGGTAACACAACACCCCTACGGGCCCTTGCACACTTTCAACACGTCATTTCCGGTCAACATGGCTACCTACAGTAGATACATACCCACTTCCGGTTGCGCAGTAAAAACACTTCGTGTTCCGGTCACGTGACTTCCGCTTCCGGTCGCGTGACTTCTGTCACGTCACTTCCGCTCTACGTCACTTTCGGTGAAGTCACTTCCACCACATCCACCACGTCAAATGCGACTTTGTAACCACCTATATACTACTATATGTATTGCAAACAAATTTAATAATGGTTTTCACATTAAAGTAAACCATCTTCAGCAATATATAAACGTAACATCGTATACTCCTCTTGTTAACATCTTCATTTGTGGTTGGTCAAAAAAAAATTTCGTCCGCCATTTTCAAAATGGCGGCCTTTCGAAAATTTGTTATCGCAATATCTCAGAAACTATAAACAATTTATTAAAACGTTATAGAAAAAAGTATAACAAATAGGAAGTTGATTGTAATTTCTGATTTTGGCCAAGGTTTCATGTGGTGTATTAAATGGAGCAGATATATCATTACAAGAACAAATGGACTGAAGGACAAGTTTTGATTTCGTAGGAAAACAGAATAGTTCATTAAATGAGATGAATTGAGCTAATGCACAGAAATTTAGACATACCGGTATTCAGCAAGGTTCCTCATAATACTTACAGCGGCAGACATTACAGAAACAAAAACAGGTATGCGTAGACGTATTATTATGAAGCAGTGTAGCTACAGCTAAAAACGAAACCCGGGGGCTTACTTTGAAATCATGGGAACACAGAATAGTTCCTAATGAAATAAGATATAATAGACGAACACGCGTAAATTTAATCATATTGAGTAATGTTCCTCACTAAGTCCTACATCGGGGGACATTACATTTACTTTAAAAAAAAAATGTGGATATGAGGAGTAAATTTTGAGCAAATGAAACCTTAGAATATTGTTATTGGGGTTATTAATATTCAAGCTCTCTGAGTAGTTATATTTAGAATATTTATATTAAATTTTTAAAACATAAATCTGTGTACTTAGTTGACGGATTACTGCCGTGTCTGGCTTCATTACTACTGGGTCGATGCCTATAATGTTGGACTGTTATACAAGCAGAATATTAATTTAGCACCAAGGCTATCCAACACTTCCGAGCTGGCTAAGCACTGACTAAATATTTGGAATTATTGGGATCGGTATCGATAAAATATTTCAAATTCATATAACTTCATTGTGGCAATGTACAATTCCGAAAAATAACCTGCACATGCCAAAATAAACTTTGAAAGGATTCATACCCTATTTGTATCTCTTAATTTGCGAAAATGACACATAAATCACACCCTATTACCGGCAATCCCATCTACAGTGGCTATCCCGCCTGCAGATTTGTAAACAACTTGAAGACAGAAGAAGGTGATACTTTCACTTACAAATAAATCACATATATATTCAATAATATTTTTGTCTTTTACGCTTTAAGTGTATGTAACATGTCTACGAATATTCATGACAAATAATAATTAACGATCTTTTGAAACTTCAGAGATTTTGAGGAAGAAATTTGCAATTTTCAATTTTATTGCTGAAAATCTGCATTAAAACACTTTTCATCTAAAAACGGCTTTATAAAATTTTAGAATTTCGACGCTTATGTAATGTACAACATTTAATTTAATATATATGAAATCTAGCTTTTCATTTAGTACTGCATAACGGCGGAATCCTCCTTTTATTTATAGCTCTTGGCAATCCCGAACAACAGGTTTTAAAATTATTGACTATCACTGAAAACAGATAGTGGCGATCCCAAACGATGAACTAAGCTTAAAAGAAACAAATAAAATTATTTGTATTTAAAGATGGTAGCGTAGTAAACATATTGTTTCAACTAGATATATCTTTTTTTTTTCATAAATTGTTGGCCTTTATATGTTACCGGAGCTTTCATCGAGTTCTGGGCAAAATAAAGCAACGCTGATCAAATAAATTCCATGAACAAGAGGCTCTCAAGAGCCTGTATTGCTCCCCTAGAGCATAAATTCCATGAACAAGAGACCCTCAAGAGCCTGTATCGCTCACCTGGAGCATGACCAATGAAATTAGTAAAAAAAACGTTTTTGTTAAAGGGTCTTAATTTCAAACTATGTAAAGAAACATTTGTGTCAAATTGTCCAACATTTAATCATTTTTCCCTGCTACCTGCATTCTTGATCAGCACTTCATAAATAACTCATGCCATATTTCTTATAAATGCATTCAGAAATGCATTCAGAAGTTCTATAGAAGAAGATCTTTGTATGTATTTCTCATAGGGTCCAATTTAGAAATTCCCTGCTGGAAACCATGTTTGGTGACAATTCGACAACAGCGTGAAAACATATGGTCATGAACTTGAACAACATATATTTGCAAGGGACAATTTAACACTTTTGTGGCAAAGTTGGGTTCTGATTGTCTCAGCACTTTCAGAGGAGAAGATCTTTGAATGTCTTCTCCAAAAGGGTCCAATGTTAAAACTATGCTCCCCGCTAGCGGCCGTCTTGGATATAGCGGTGGCCTGAAAAACACACATTTTTTTGCAGAGGACAACCTTAAGACTATCGTTGCCAAGTTTGGTACCAGTTGTCTCAGCAGCTTCGGAGAGGAAAATCTTTGAAAGTGTTTCCGTAAGATCCAATGTTAAAATTATTTTCCCTGCTGGTGGAAGTCTTTGATATAGCACAGATACGAAAAACAACGGTTTTTTTGCAGAGGACCACCTAAAGACTATTTTGGCCAAGGTTTTTCCAATCAGTTCAGCAGATTCAGATGATTGATTGATTGAATATTGTTTAACGTCTACTCAGCAATATTTCAGCTATATCAAGACGAGAACAAGTTTGTTGATAAATAATCACTTTGGGGTATGGAAATGGCCATGGGACGGGAAATTCTGACTGCCACTGGAAAAGTAGGGTGAAATCGTCAAGGGCGGAGAATTTAGCCTTGTAGCCGATCATCTACGGACCACCCCAAAAAGAGCTTGCTACAAGNATTGTCTCAGCACTTTCAGAGGAGAAGATCTTTGAATGTCTTCTCCAAAAGGGTCCAATGTTAAAACTATGCTCCCCGCTAGCGGCCATCTTGGATATAGCGGTGCCTGAAAAACACACATTTTTTTGCAGAGGACAACCCTAAGACTATCGTTGCCAAGTTTGGTACCAGTTGTCTCAGCAGCTTCGGAGAGGAAAATCTTTGAAAGTGTTTCCGTAAGATCCAATGTTAAAATTATTTTCCCTGCTGGTGGNAGGTGGGGTCACACCCCGCAAGCCGGAGATACTGGGTCCTATTTCTATATCCCGGGGTTCCCTCGGGGTCCTCTGTTAGGATGGCTCATACTCCAAGCTCAGAGGATGCTGCGGGCCTATTCTTCAGCCGGGACCGCGCACGGCGGCAGATTCAGAAGAGAAAATCTTTGAATATCTTTTCCGATAGGGTCCAATATTTAAACAGTGTTCCCCACTGGCAGCCACCTTGGATACAGCGCTGACCTGAAAAACAACTTTTTTGCAGGGGGACCACCTTAGGACTAATATGGCCTAGTTTGGTTCCCATTGACTCAGTAGTTTCGGAAGAGATCTCTTCATGTGTATTCTAATAGGGTCCAATTTTAAAACTATCCCCACTGGCAGCAATTTTGGATAAAGCGCTGACCTGAAAAACATCTTTTTTCGCAGGGAACCACCTAAGAACTATTGTGGCAAATTATGTTCTACTTAACTCAGCACTTTCAGGAGAGGAGGATATATCTGACTGTCTTTTCTCATTGGGTCCACCGTTAAAACTGTGTTCCCCGCTGGCGGCCATCTTTGTAGAGGACCACCTAAGAACCATTGTGGTCAGGTTTGTTTCCAATTGGCCTAGTAGTTTCAGAGGAGAAGATCTTCAAAGAAAAATTTACTCCAGATGGACGAATTTTGAAATGAACTCATCCCTCTCATCTTACTGAACATTTATACAAAGTTCCGGTAAATTCTGCAATATAGTTCTTAGATATTTAATCCTCAGTGTATTGGAGGAAGAGTAATAATAATAATAATAATTAGAAGAAGAAGAAGAAGACTTCGTCTTGGGTGACATAAAAATAAAGAAAGCAGAACAATATCGCTCACGTCCGAGGCGACATAAATACGATAAGGAGTAAAAAAGAAGAAGTCGCACTAATATATGATTTTTAGCAAGAACATGCTGATAAATTTCAATTCTTGCAAATATCATTTTTAAGGTAGTACGGAAGTCCTTTGTGATTTAAGCATGGATACATCAATATAATACACTGGATGAAAATAGAAAACGGGGTTTGGGAGATGAGGGGGTTATGATTAGAGGAATTTAATACAGTGTTGAGAAGTAGGAGGATGGCAGGCGCGGGAGATTAAGAAAGTGGGCTTAGATTTCGGAAAAAGAAGTTTTGAGATTTGAATTGGAGGCTGCAGAAGGCGGGTTATTTAAGTGGATAAAAAGAAGGTTGAAGAGTATGAATACTTGTTCATCCCTATTCATAGCTAACCTTCGAATTTACTTTTCTAACTTAGTCAGTCCGGGAAGTCAGTGAACCCGTTTTCTCAATATTTCAGAAAACTCAAATTTTGTACTGATAAACAATGAAATGATATGAAGGAAAACAAATAAAAAATGAGGAAAACTCGAATTCAAAATGGGGAAATACTAACCACACTGTCGTATTAACTAGGAGTCAACAAACATTTAACCTTAAGGGTTTTATGGTTTTCATACTCTGCCTCACAAAGTCGTAGGGTATAATGTAAAAACCTGAGTTTTGTCAATGTGTCCGTTCTTGAGTTCTTCTGTCTGTCTTTCCGCCCGTTCCGTCGAAGATCTCCCCATGATAACATGTTTAAGAAATAACGTTGCGTCTTAAACTTGGTGTTAGTTCTTTAAAACAAAAGTCATGCCAAGTCTAAGTAAAGCTCAAAGGTATAGTTGGTTCTAGGACTATGCCCTTTAAAGTTTCATTTTTAGCTCACCTGGCTATGCCAGGGTGAGCTTTTGCCATCACTTGGCGTCCGGCGTCCGTCGTCCGTCCGTCGTGAACTTATTATTCAAAGATCTTCTCCTCTGAAACTACTGGGCCAATTGGAACCAAACTTGGTCACAATAGTCCTTAGATGGTCCCTTCCAAAAAAAGGTATCCGGCAGGTCCGTACCTCATCCAAGATGGCCGCCAGCGGGGAACATAGTTTTAACATTGGACCCTCTGGAAAAGACTTTCAAAGATATTCTTCTTAGAAACTACCGGTCCA
The DNA here is from genome assembly GCA_002080025.1 of Modiolus philippinarum. Taxonomy (NCBI): domain Eukaryota; kingdom Metazoa; phylum Mollusca; class Bivalvia; order Mytilida; family Modiolidae; genus Modiolus; species Modiolus philippinarum. The sequence continues at coordinate 60,721 of MJUU01040992.1, forward strand.
ATTATAACCAAACTTAGACACAATGGTCCTTAGATGGTCCCTTCCAAAAAAGGTATCCGACAGGTCCGTACCTAATCCAAGATGG
>MJUU01040992.1:60926-80073 GCA_002080025.1 Modiolus philippinarum
TCATTTATCTTTTATTATAAAGATTCCATTCTTACGGTCTGATTGAAGGCATTACTTTTTCACTTCAATTTTAAATTTTCTGTCATTGATACACATGTTTGATATGATATGGACTTTTTAAATATTTTGAAGGCTATCCAAACGTGCAGAAAATCAAAGGAATTTTTTTATGGATATGGCTGAGTAACATCTTCATCTGTTATCAGTAGGAGCAATGCAAGAAAGACTTTAACACGTCATCAAATTTTGAATCATGTTCTTGAAATTAACAGAATAAATGTTACATATTGTTTTTCGGGTAAATGGGGTTCAACCGTCGTTTAAAATTTGAATGGCATGCAATAAAAATGCCTTTTTGACATACACAAAGGGAAGCAAGCCCAAATAAGTGCTTAATTGATATAACCGAAAACCAAATAGCATATTTTAGTAAAAATAACGTATGTCATCAGCTGTATCTATTTTGATATTGAATTCAATTTACATATTAAAGGGAGATAATCCACTGATGTTTCTTGGTGATTTTATTTTTCGGATCATTTGTTAACGTTACATAAGGAAAGCATGGAGGGGACATGTGAATTTTTTTTCTATCTCGTGGCCACGACATACTAAGTCGTGGCCATGAGATAGCTATGTCGTGGCAACGAGATACTAACTCATTCCCACGACATACTAAGTCGTGGCCACGAGATAGCTTTCTCGTTCCCACGACTTACTAAGGGACCGACCATTTAACTTGAAAGGTGGGTATGATTTTTTCTAAAAAATATTTTGGAGCCGATTTCATGTGAAAAAAATATTTTGGCTGCCAAAAAAAATCTGAAGGATTTAAAAAAAAATAATGTTAATTTTGAAAAAAGAAATATTTTGTTGATGCCCGTGAAAAAAATAAATAAATTTTTTCACGCTACGCGCGAAAAAAATTTTCTGTCCAGAAAAAAAACCCATAACCTCCCTCCCCCTTCGGGTTAAATGGTCGGTCCCTAAGTCGTGGCCAAGAGATAGCTATGTCGTTCCCGTGACATACTAACTCGTGGCCTCGAGATAGCTATGTCGTGGCCACGACTCAGTATGTCGTGGGAACGAGATAGTATCTAGTGGCCACGAGATAAGAAAAAAAATCACATGTCCCCTCCATGCTTCCGTAGGAAAGTGATGAGTTGCGTGCATTATGCACTTTTTTGCAGTAATGTCTTTCTGGAATTTTATCTTAGATTAACTATATAAATTAGGCTTCATTGAAAATTGTTATATTTGCAAATTATTAAATATGTTTTGTCGTATTGAATGTTTGTTATTTTGTGGTAAAACAATCAGTGGAACAACGCTTTTATTGTTTTTCTTAATCTTAAATTCACCATGATGCCTTCAATAATGAGATGTGCTCATACTTCACAGTAAGTTCAAGACAAGCCCCATCACCGGATTCAGCGGAATTCAATGCTACATGTCGAGCAACACTTAATCCAAGTTTTTACCATGTCATGTAAGTAAGTAAGTAAGTAAGTAAATGCTTTATTTAGAGAGGGTGACTCATTTAGAACTTGACTGATTTTCATTGAGGCACTCTTCTAAACACACAAAAATATCAATAATGCAAATATAAAATACAATAATATGCATGATATCAATATTAATTCAATAAACTTCATTTGAACTCAACAAGCTTCGTCTGAGTACTTCAAATCTTACCCTTGGGTGTCCGAGATTTTCTGTGTGACCCTCGCCTCATACAATTTTAACTTATAGTTGAAACTTCCAGTTACTTTCGATGGAAAGCTTCAAGTGTCACCACATCTATGAAACAACACAAAATCTTACTTGTGGGCTTCATTGGAGTACAAAATTCGAGAATGGTATCAAAGTGGAAAGCGGGATTGTCACAAAAAAGTGCATGTGAAAATAGGAATTAATGTAATCCGACAAACTGGAGTTTTCTGAAGAGTATTTGTGAACTATTTTCCCGCCCATGAAACAAGAAAGTTGAGAAAAATGTGTTAATATTTCGACTCTATGAACTTCTTCAGAATGCCTACCGTGTTCGTGGTCAATAAAATGAAAAGGAACAAACAGTACAACTAGTATGGTGGAGACATGCATAATGCGATAAGCATGAGTAGGTAAAAATATGGCTTCATTCGAGGACTTCCTAAAATTATTATAGCATGAAACAAAATTCGGGAAATTCAAAAGCGAATATTATTTGAATTTTAAGGAACGAAGTAGCCTTTGATCATGGGTATTTTCTCTTACCCTTTTTATCGTATTTATAAAGATGGAAAAGGAAAATAAGAAAAACCAGAATAAAAGATTTTTGACAATTTTAGAATGTTAGCAATGTTCGCCTAAGAGGATGTTCTTTTTTCTTTCCAAACTTTTTTGTAGTGAAATAGGCGTCAAAGTTACTTGTTTTGAGAAGCAACGGAAAACCAGAGACTAAAATCATATCAGCAAAAGTAGCCATATTGAATTTTTAAACACGAAAACATAATGCATATACCTCTCACTGTCTGTCTGTTCCGGCATGCTGTTCTTACAAACATTATTTTCTAGAACATTCAGAAAAGAAGAGTCAAAGATATAAGACTATAAACAGGAATGAAATATTCTTTTCATTCTGGAGATTTAATTCTTTGGTCTGGTCTAGGTGTGCATGCCGATACAATACTTTTAACAAACTGAAATGTTGTATACTTTTTGAGAAACAAAAATTGAAAAGTAGGCATAATTAATGTAACGGAAAGGATAAACTAAACCATTTATTGATAGTTTTATACACATTCGAATTGCTTTTTTTTCTTCTCTTCTTTCTTGCGTTTAGTATATGAACATGTTGAACAAATTGGCATAAGAGGTGGGTCAACAGAGGGAACTAAATGCGTATCAGTTATTTTATTTTTATATTAAAAAATGATTGCGGTTAAGCTATAATGTATCTCTAAACTTTAATGGAAATCAATTGCTTAATCTGTTGACAATAAAAAAGAAAGGCTATGTTTTGCGTGATACATGTAGTTAAGCAGAAAAAAACCATTAAACTGCTACTGTTCATTATTATTAGTTGCTGATAATCATACATATTTCATACTGGACACTAATTATTGTTTACATCTTATACATCAACACCACTTAATGTTCGTAAGATATACTTAATGTACGGGGTAATACTATCAAGATGACAATACAAAAAAAAATAAGTCGATCTACTTCATTGGTCTAGCATTACAAACTTGGTTTTTGTCAAAACTGTGCGTATAATATCCCTTCAGGGGGGTATTTTCAAAGTTTTTTTTTTCAATATTCCGGGGGCGATTTGAAGCTCTCATAATACTTAATTTGATTAACTGACTGATGTTGTACGCCAACTTCAGCATATTTCAGGTTTATCGTATGTAAAAGAAAGGAGATGGGACAAATGTCAAGTATACAACATCCTACCTCCAGGTTGAAACGACGCAAAATAAAGCATCAAGGGGTCACCGTACTGTCTTCAACACATGAGAAATCATAAAGTAAACCCTAAATGGCCCCAAAAGTAAAGAAGTGAGTAAATCAATTGATTGATTGATTGATTGATTGATTGATGAGTTAGAGTTTAACGTCCAATGAGCAATATTTCAGCTATTCCAGGACGAGAACAAGTTAATCAATTAAAAAAAAATTAAGTATAAGAAGAAAGAAATAAAGGAGGAATGGAGAACCGGGTCAACGACTTTTGATTGCCACTGGAAAAGGGGAGAAATGGCTAGGGGCAGAAAATTTAGCCTTCTATACGACACCCAATGCGTCTGCTCTCTCAAGAGAAATATAGAAGGGGAGTTTCATCCTTTTTGCTTCGGTATTAGATGGCGGGTTTATCAAATCTTACTAAATAAATGGATTGTATGTAATACATTCAGGTCGTTCATCGCTGTTAAGTATAAAACTATGATGTCCAATACGACATCGGGTCAACACTATCTGCTCCTCCGTTTTTTTACCGTAAGAACCATTTTGTTTACCGATGTCTGACTCTATTCCATGCAATTTTTTTCTTTATTTGCAGATCCTGTTTGGTCTGCCATAACTTCAAAATGTATTTACTGATAAAAGGCTTAATGTCAGTGTATGGGACTGGACAATTTGCCGTCTCATCATCTAGTGCATGTTTGGCTTCCTGGTCAATAACTGTGTTTCCATAGATCCACACTTTAAAAGGGATCCAAACATAAATGACTTCTTTGCCTAATGCTAGAATCAAGTCGAGAAGTAGAGAAGTAGCACTGGGTGATTTCGTATTTTTAGCGAAACGTTCTCCACGGGAAAACTCAGCAAAATTTCTTGTTAGCAAAGGCAATATCGAAATAAGACCAGGACTATCATAATGTAGTTTTATATTATCTGATTGATATACACTGAAAGCAATTACATGATAACTATAAATGTAAATGCGGACCGGGTAAAGCCGTTGTTTTGTCTGTTATTCTACAAACAATTAAAAGTAGATTCGATGTTTCCTAGCATTGAACGTTTAGTATCTGTACAGCCACAGTTTGATGTAGAAGAATTTGAACGGGGTCTTATTGTCAACAGATGAAAAAAATAACGAATATATGTTATTTATTTTTATATCTTCAGAGAAATTATCTGCTTCATATGTTGACAAAAACAAGAAAAGCTATGCTTTGCCTGATACGTAAATAGAACAAAAACATTAAATCCTACAGTTCATTATAATTAGCTGCTGAGAGTCATAAATATTTTATAGTGGACACTGATTATTGTTTGCATCGCATACATAAACACTAATTTATGTATGTAAGATATACTTAATGTATTGGGCAGGAATACATGATGATTATACAAAAATAATTAATCCATATATTGATTGAAAATTGGTTTTTGCCAAATTAAAGAGTAAGAACTTTGCTCATAACATCCCTTCGTACAGATACTTTCAAAATAATTATTTTCATTACTTCGTAGGCGATTTGAAGCCTAAGTCGAAAAACGTGGCCATATTAAATTGTCTCGGCATGGCACCTTGACTCTTCGCCACGCTGTTCTCATCAACTTCAATTGTTAGAAATTTTCAGAGGTCCAAGATAATCCGAAGATATTATACAACTTCAGAGATATGTGAAAAGCTTCTTTCAACACTGCTGATTTAATTCTTAAGTCTAGGTATACATGTTGACATAATATTTTAGAAACCACAATTTTGTATACATTTTTGAAACCCAAAATTGAAAAGATGGAATTATCAATCTTGCAAGAAAAATGTCGAACCTAAATGTATGGAAGCGCATATGGTACACCCATTGTAAAGTTATTTTAGAGCTAATAAGTCTTTTTGCAGAGTTATATTCACATTCGAATTTTTTTTTTTCGTCTTTTTATGTTTAGTATTTTATAACCACAGTTCACTGTGGAACAAGTTGCCATATTAAAGATGGAACGGGGTATATATGTCAACAGATAGAAAAAAAACAATCAATATAAAGTAAGTAAGTACCGAACTGTCAGTCTAAAACGTACAATTCAAGGACAATGGCAACATCGGAAAGACATAACATGGGCACGGCACAGAAAAAAAAAATGAAGACACATTTACAATGAACAACACGGACCAAATAAAAATCCATGGGCGAGATCAGGTGCAACAGTAGTGTAAGCGTCACCTGCTTCTCATAAAACATCCACAGTGTTTAACATGTCAAGTCTGGTAGTAAGGTCAAATCGGGTACAGGAAAAACTTTAGTGGCACAGAGAAAGATCTGTTATCATCAGGAAAATAGATATCTCATAACGGTACACAGGACCGTGATGTCGACCGTAAAACTTCTGAAGTTATAACTTCAAAATATGGGTAATATACCTTTGCTTAAGAAGCCTATTTGTAAGCAAGGGAGCTCTATCAAGGTGGTCAATGTATCGAACGCAGGCCATTGAGTAGCGAATAAATTTAGAGATGAAAACTCCATATGCTGGTGCTTCTGGAATGTTGCTACAAAGAAAAGGAAAGTTAACTATTGGAAAAGTGAAGTCTTTGCTGTTGTCATACAGCCTAGTTTGTAGTGTACCTGTGTGGTAAATTTCAAGATGAAGGTCAAGGAACGAGGCCGATGTGGAAGTACCTGTAGTATTTCGAGCTCATTTGGATAGATACGATTGAGAAAATCACCAAAGTGAGGATTGATTATTGTTAAAATATCATCTGTTTAACGGAAGCTGAAGTTAGAGGACTTTTTATCTTTATTTGAAGAAACCCTTCGATGAATTCAGCCTCAAATGAGTGGAGAAAAGGATAGACTAAAAGAGGTGCATAGTTTGTGCGAACTGAAATTCCAATAGTCTAATGAGAAACAATTCCTCCAAACTGGATAAATATATTGTCGATCACTTCTTCCTCTGTTGTTTTTTTTTCTGTGATTCTTAGTCGTAATTCACAATGTATGCTTGTTATTTAAAATGATTTCATTTAGGCTGAAAAATATCTGCTTTATCTGTTGACAAAAACAAATAAGGAAATTATGTTTTGCATGTTTTGCATGATACTTAAGTAGAACAAAAACATTAAACATTTAAACTACTGTTCATTATTATAAGGTGCTGGTAGTCATAAATATTTTATACTGGACACTAATTATTGTTTACATCACATATATCAACACTACTTAATGTACGCAAGATTACTTAATGTATGAGGCAGGGCTATGACGATGATTATACAAAAATCATTTATTGATATACTATATACGTACTTTATTGATTTAGCCTTGGAAATTGGTTTTTGTCAAATTAAGGAGCAAGAACCCCTTCATATAGATACTTTTCAATCATTCGTAGGCAATTTGAACTGTTCGTAGTTAATGTAAAATCTGCCGAACAGTAGCACTGGATATTTTAAGCAAATATGAGATCATGTTATATTCACACGTAATCAAAACTGCGGAACACTTGTTTACAAAGGTAATTCCGATATAAAACCAGAACTATCGTGTTGTTATATCATATGATGACAAATTACAAAATACTGAAGTTACTGTAATTTTAGTTTCCGCATATGGCAATTTCGACAATTTCGTTCTCTTCAGTGCAGATCAAATCAAAACATTTAGAAGCCCATTAACCGAATACTTGTAAAGCGGATAGAGGACAAATAACCTAGCTAAATGAAAAGCCAAAAAAGCATCGGAAGAGCTGAGATATCACTTAGTTGTAAGCAAAGATTTCTAAATTTAAGTCATTGCATGTTTCCAACTGGTATCGGTTTTACTAAGAGCCACCAGGAAAGAGAATCGGCCAAATAGTACGAAAACAATGCAATAAAATACTGTAGTTACTGTTAAATGATTGACACATTCAAGGAGTGACACATTATAACAAACACATGACAACTATTGTAAATCTGGACCGGATAAACTTGTTGTGTCTGTAATTTCGAAAACAAATGAAAATTGAATTAATTTTTCATAAAATTTATGCCTAAGAAAGGCACACAAAAAAATTATTAACATTTAATATAGTATTTACATTATATTTGGACGACACAACCATGAAAAAGAAAGGAAATGGGGTAAATGTCAAGGTGACAACATCCAATATCCAGGTTAAAACGACCCAAAACAAAGCATCTAGGGGTCACCGTACGGCCTTCAACACAGTGAGGAACCTCACACCATATAGCAAGCCCTCAATGGCCCCAAAAAGGTAAAAAAGTGAATAAATAAATGGAAACAAACCACATCCAATAACCCAAATATCAAGAAACTAAAATTTTATAAGAAGACAGGGACAAGCCAATGGCCAACATATCCCTGACTTGGGACAGGCACAAAAATTCCGGTGGGGTTAAACTCGGTTTGTTGGATCCAAACCCTCCTCCCTATGTGTGGTGAATGGCTTAAAATAAATACACAAAAAGACTCACACTAAAAATCAAACCAGAAAAAAGTCCAACTTATCAAGACGAGTACCCTTACAATGAAGTACATAAAACATGAAGACAATACACACAGGTAGCTCACAGTTACTGACAGCTAGCTTAGGACATAATTTCCGTTGACTATGATATCAAGCCTTCTTACATATGAAATTTCAATTGAAATACTTCTAAATAGATTTGGTATAACAACATCATCAATTATGAGAGAAGAACATGCCAAATACTGCCAATATGAAAAATTGTTTAAATTTAGTTATGGTATAAAGCATTTAGGAGATGATCAATATTTTTGCAACAAAAATATTTTTTGCCAACAAAAACCATCTTCATCGAATGCAAAAATGTCAATATGAACAGAGTAAACAATGGTATAACAATAAGTTGTTAACTCTGTATCTAGTAACATGTTCCGATTAAGACGGCTGTGTCGTCGAAATATAATGCAAATACTTCGTTCAATATCATCATTCTCCATGAAAAACTTTTTGTTTAATTGAGTTCTTATCCTTAAATATTTTTCATTATTTATTAATTCTTCGAAGAAACTTTCTAATTTAAATTAAGTGAGAACCGAACCGTCAGTCAAAAACGAACAATCCAGGGACAACGGCAACATTAGAAACACCATAAAATAAGGACACAACACAAGTAAGGGATATAAAAGAAAAATTAAGACACACACATAATGATAAATAATATGAACGCAATAACAAGAGGCTCTCAAGAGTCTTTATCCGTTACCTAGACCATTCATGAATGGCATTTTCGATTGGGTTTAATATTAAACTATATTTCCTGCTCGAGGCCACCTTGGATTGGATGCAGACATGTGAGACACAAATTTTGAACGGGCCACACATGGACTTTTGTGATCTAGTTTAGTACCTATTGGATTAATGGTTTCAGAGGCCTAATTCTTTTGATGGAATTCAATGTAAACTGTGTACCCACTTGTAACCATCTTAAATGAGGAATGGATCTACAGTATACCTTTTTCGTAGGGACCAACTATGGACCATTGTGACAAATTTGCTTATAACTGGACTACTAGTTTCCGAGAGGATCTTGGAATGTGTTTTCCAAAAGGGTCAAATGTGAAACTATGATATTGCTGTCAGCCATATTTAATGAGATCTGGACCTGCCAAATACCTGTACTGGAAGGACCATTGTATTCTAATCGGACAAATTGTTTCTGAAAAGAAATCTTTGAATGCGTTATCCATTTGGACCGATTTCAGACAATATTTCAAAAATAATTTGGGCAAGGGTTCCCCTGATAATCTATGTAATGAATACTGCTTAAATTAAAACAATACAAGGTCCCTTTCAAAAAATATTTTGACAGGGTCCTCCTTATTAACTTGTGTTTACATATTTCAGAAAAAAAACGTAAAATTTAGCAGAATACATTTTTTCTCTTCAATTTCAGTTTTCTTGGTTGATTTCCATGGCAACTGAAAGATTCCCCATCAATCACAACCAATATCAGACTACACCAGACAACCATTCAAAACAAATAGGAAGCGGTTCGCCTTATAATCTAGAAAACACATATTGCTGAAATTAAAAAACTCAGAGTCTCTATTTGAAAAATATATTCCCTTATAATCTAGTTTATACATACATCATGTATTACTGAAGTAGTAAATAAAATGATAATGTTAACATTATGTTTATACCTCTCTTACTTTTATTATCTACCCTTTTTAAATTATCATTTTCATTATATCTAAATGAAAGACAACCCCTGAAAAGTGTTTTGATGTACATAATTAGAACCATTTAATGTATAGTACAAGTTGCAGTAATAAAGATAAAATTTCTGTCTGAATAATAAATAATTAATAAAATTTAATTAAATTTTTGCAGCTATTTTTATTATTAAATCATACCAAATATGTGATTTTAGGATTGAATGTGTTTTCACATTTAACAATAGGTGGTTTCCTGATGGCAGCCATCTTGAATGATGTAAAGACCTGCTTGATGCTTTTTTGGAAAAAAAACATCTAAGGCCTATTGTGACTAAGTTTGATTCTTATAGGACCAGAAGGTTCTTAGAGGAAGATCTTTGAATGTGTTTTCATTAGGATCCTAAGTTAAAAGTCAGCCATCTTCTACGAGGTACAGACCTGACGGATACAATTTTTATAGAGGACCACCCAAGGCCTATTGTGAACAATTTTGGTTCTAAATAACTTTGCGGTGTTTAGAGGAGATCTTTGAATGTCTTTTCCATACGGTCAAATGTTTAAACTATGTTCACTTCTGGCGAACATCTTAAATGAGGTACAGACCTGCCGGATACCTTTTTTGGAAGGGACCCTCTAAGAACCACTGTGCCTAAGTAAGGTCATAATTGTACTGGTAGTTTCTGAGATCTTTGAATGTCTTTCCTATATGATGCAATGTTAAAACTATGTTCCCTGCTGGAGGCCATCTTGGATAAGGTACAGTTTTGCCGGATACAATTTTTAAAGTGGACTATCAAAAGACTATTGTGACCAAGTTTGGTTCCAAATCACCCAGTGGTTTCAGAGGAATAGATCTTTGAATGAAAAGAATGACAGACATGACAGACGGACAACAGACGACAACTGATGGCAAAAGCTCACCCTGGCATAGCCAGGTGAGCTAAAAACCATGAGGTGAGATCAGGTGCACAGTTTTCCCTTATCTGTTCCTTTAGATATAAATATAAGCACTTAAAGGGAAATCAATGTCATTTAATTTTAGGGTTAAAAGAAACAGCACTTCATATTCTTCTACTGAAGCGTATCTACACTAATTCAGTTAAAAAATGCTTGTCTTGAGAATGTTTCAAACTTTTTTAAAGTATTATTTATTTTATCTGGTATATGCGAACTTTCCATAAAAGAAATAGAACGCATCTCTACAAAACCTAAGTTATTTATATTTAATTGTATTGTATAAAAAAGAAATGAAGGAAGAGTTGGGTTTGCATGGACAGTGGAAAGTGGATTTCAAACTATATTTTTGTTCAAGTCCATGCATTATATAGGTTTAACATTTATTTTAATTGATATACCAATTTGAGATTAATTCAGCTACGATGCATACTAGTAATTTTGTTTCTGCATGCTAACTTTATTGAAATAAATATCTCTTAAGGTCCACTGCCTTAAAGCTATTGCTTTACCGTCAAGCAATGCTCATTTTCGTATGAACATGGATGAAATACTTAGGTTTAATCTTATTTTACTGCAACACAATTTATAATTAACTTGCAAAAAATGCCGTTCGTAGAAAATTTTGGAGAAAAGATATTTGTTTTCAATTGTCAGATACAAATCGTTTGCGATTTTATTTTAAAAATATTCTGTTAAAGTTGTATGCACGAAATCTCGGAGGAATTTCTATTTGCTTTAGACGTGGCATGTATTGTGTCCTGTCGGTATCAAGAGATTCCTTATATCCTTCAATGAAATTATTTAAGTCCCTTAACATAAATATTAACACTTATAAATATATTCAATTCAGATTATTGCCTTCCATCTTATGTGATACTAATGCTGCTAGTGAGAGTGCTAGTGAAACACGAGTACAACAAAGAAAATTTTACTGTTTATTATGAAACTTGGATATATTTTTTTTACTTCAAAATTATATTTCTTTATATCTGCAGAATCAGATTCAGATTCAATATTTTATTTACGTCTCACCTTTTGTACATAAAATGCATATACAATATACTATACAATAATATAAAACATGAAATATATATAAAATACAAAAACCACTCATTATAGAGTTATGAGAGACGATTAAACAAGATATAAAAAATAACTATACAATTTATAAAATAGCAAGAGATCAGAAATAATTAATTACGATATAAAAACTCTGATCGTCTTTTTATAATAAGCCAACAGGTTTTGGCGGTTACCCTAATTAGACTATTTTCTGAAAATAAAAATACTAGTTTCTGACAATTACTAAAATCATTACAATTAGGTGTGGATGTAAAAGCTGCATGGAGAAGAGTTTCTCTTAAATTGTTGTATAATGGACAATCAAATATTACGTGCATCTCGTCTTCAATTACTGTATTTTTGACCCTCACAATTCACACTATCTTTACAAAAGAAACAAACTCGGTCTCCAATTTTTAAATTTTCAAACCTTCCCGTTTCTAACCTCAAAGGTGCTACACCACACCTGAACTTGGCAAATGCACTACGATGAGATAAAGGCATAACTATTTTACAATAGTCTTCAACTTGATACAAAAATTTGAATTGGCAGTAGGTACGTAATTTATTCCCCCAACTGCCATTTCTAGCAGAGGGTCTTTCTAAATCTAATTTCCAATCATTTTTAAACTTTAAAAACATTTTTGATAAACACTCGTCAATGAATACTTTTTTACTAACATTGAAAAATATGTCAAAATTGCAATAATGACTTAAGTCAAAATTGCTAAACATTTTCTTAACCTCAAATACCCAATTCTTAACACTTTGACTCAATTGTTCAGACCATCTAAAAACTTTTTGTTTACTCTATCCGTATCCATACTTGACAAACGATACCAATGACTGACAATATTTATCCACAGGAGTCCAACCCAGTTCAGAGTATATTTCCCAACGCATAAAAAAAATCTACAAGCTCGATGCTGTATCGAGGTAATACAAGAAAACCTCTTTGTACCCCAAACAGCAGCTCCGTATTCGATTACTGAACTAACCAAAGTATCGTACATTTTTGTAAAGACGTCAAGGGTAACACCACCAATGAATTTACATTTAGCTATAACTAGTCCCAGGGCCCTATTTGCTGCCTAAGATACTACTTTGGCAGTTATATTATAATCCAACAACTCGTTTAAAACCAAACCAAGGTAAGTGTACTCTGACTTGAGTGACAAACAATTTTCACCAGACTTAAAAACACAGTTAGAACGCTCTACAAATGCCGGCCTAAAATGAACTACGTTACTCTTATCATTGTTTATGACCATACTGTTACCTAGATACCACGTGTTAAGTGTTTCCAATAATACACACAAGTCTGATTCATTTTCAGCCAGTAAAACAATATCATCCGCATACATTAAAAGAAACACTTTTTCACTCCCAATGTCAACACCAATATCAAAACTTTTTAAGACTAAAGCCAAATCATTAATATACAAATTAAATAATAAGGGTGATAAAGGGCAGCCTTGTTTCAGACCACAATTCACCGAAAACCAGTCTGTATGTTGATTGTTTACTCGAACTGAGCACATAACACCGTTATAAATAGATTTAATTGCAGAAAACATTTTCTGTGCTAGACCCAAAGAGCCAAGCTTGTGCCATAATATAGAACGGTCAACTGTGTCATATGCTTTTTTAAGGTCAATAAATGCGCAAAAGGTTGACTTTCGCATTTTCTTACGCGCCTCAACGATATTTGTTAGTGTTGAAATGTGGTCTATAGTGCTTCTTCCCTTACGGAAACCGTTTTGTTCATCGACTAACAGACTATTATTATCTGTCCACTCGGATATTCTATCATTAAGAATGTTACAATATAACTTGTATGATGCAGACGCTAAAGCTATTCCCCTATATGAAAGTGGGTCTCGAACATCACTCATATTGGACTTAGGAATATGATTTATAATTATGTAATTCCATATTCCTGGAACTGTACCAGTATTAAAACAAACACTAAATAATTTGTGTAAAAAATTCAAACAATTATCATTACTTAATACATCCACTGGAATATTATCAAAACCAGGCACCTTGCCTTTCTTTGCTTTATTTATTGCAAAGATAGTTTCTTCTAAAGTTATATCTTCAGTAAGAATAAAATCATTTACCGTGGAAACACCATATGAAACATAAGTAGTCGATTCAAATTGCGACTCAACAGTATGTTTATTTAATAGGTTAGAATAAACAGTCTTCAAATTATCCAATACAACACCTTTATCAGTACAAATATTACCCTCACTATCAACCATCTCCAAGGGTATATTATTCTTACGTTCATTAGCAATGCCAATCTTACCTATTGTTTTCCAAAAGGAATGCTTATTACCTGTAGCCTCTTGAAGCAGTTCCTCTTGTAAAGTGTACCAATACTTACGTTTAGCCCTCTGGACTGCCCTATCAAATATTTTCCGCTGTGCGATAAAAGTAGCATTTCAAATTGTTATTTTTCCTAACTTTACAATTTTTCCACGCCTTCTCTGCTGCGCACATTTTAGACCAAAGATCATTCAAACCTTCATGCCATCATCGTTTTTAACACGTTTCTTTTTTGTTAACTTATTATCAGCGTAAAACATTTGCTTGACCTTTAATTTTTCTGATATTTCTGAACGTACAATACTGCAAAAATTTTCATATACTAAATCTATATTTTCATTCGATAACAATGTATGTTCTATGTCACTGATTGCTTGTAATAACAACATCTGAGCTTTTCTTTACATCATATTTTAAAAAATCAACATTTCTAATGTTGGTCTCGCCATTTTCAAAATTTTCAACAGTATCAATATAATCTAAATTGACATTACACTTTAAGAGAGAATGGTCAGATATGAACCTTGACTCAATTCCACATGTATTAAACCCAGCAGCTGTAATTAAGGCAGTTGCTCTAATTACTCTAAAATCCTGAAAAATTCTTAGATCATCTTGATTTACCATTATATAATCTACGACATACTGACCTTTTGAGGACACATAAGTCAAATCATTGTTTACACAATTTCTACCATTTATTTAACTATTACTAGTACTTTTGAAATAAATAAAATTTGTGGTGCAGCAATTCGATTGGAAACAATTGTTGTATCTCTATTAATTATTTGTAATCCCTAATTATAAATTCATATTAGTATTTAGTTGTACAGTATTTTGTTTCATAAAATCAGTATTTAACTTTGACAAGAATAAGATTGATGGAGTTTTTAGTTTGTCATAAATCAAACACTTTGCAAAAATTCACATGGTGTGTTCAAATCATCATTCGGCACCTTACCCAGAAATATCCAAAATATACTCTTAAGACTAAGAAAAAAAATAGATTGTATGGAAATTGGAAACAAAACAGATCAATATTCTAGAATAAGGTCTGATGACTCGGTAGGAGATTGATTTTCAAATTGAAGTGTCCAGACTCTCTAGAAAGTACCACATGGAGTGTTTGAAAAAGTAATCCGGATATATCGCAAAAAAAAGACTTTAAAATGATTTTTTTTTTAAATGATAACAATATCTTCTAAAAATGGCCGAAAATTACAATCACAATCCACAAATTACAAGGGTATTGCATTAAAACACATCTGAAAGACAAAAAGACAAACGTTAATAACGATAGAAAACCGTAATAGCCGGACCTCTTACCGCCACTTTCGGTAGGTGTAAACCGGTTTATGGTTACCCAAACCTCCCCTTTCTCTGTCCTGTCTTCCTATAGTATAATAAACATGCGAAAAAAAAACAAAACAGGTACATTACTAAGTTTTAAACTATTTTTTATAAAAATAAAAGAGTGTTTTAATCGTTGTAATCAATCTATTTATTTGGCAGTTTTTTTTTGTCGGCGACTTGCAAATGATGTGTGATAACATAATACAAGTAATTAAGATATTGCACTTCCAATGCAAGAAAAGTAAATGCAGTACAGTATTCCATATAGTTTTGTCGTCTACAAAAATAAATGAGATAGAATGAGGTTATCTCTCCCAGTGGGGTGCAATTCACAAATCCACAATCATCATCTGCATGTTATATTAAATAAGATTTTGACACTTCAGTTATTATGCAGACTAATTTAGGTAGTTTTTGGAATTTCTGTCCCTAGATGACAATTTTTAAAGGCATATTTGATTCCAAATTTAATTGAGAGACATGTACCGAAATACAGATCCACGTGCGAGATATGTACGTTCTTTATATATTTAAGTTTTGGTGTTCATGTTTTTGAGAGAATTTCTCATTTTGGATATGCTATCATACTTTTTTTCTTAATTTCCAAATATTATTCTGACCACTTGTTTATAGTGCATATATCAAATGGTTTTAAATTCAAAGTTTTCTTGCAATTGACTCAATGAGCGTATTGCGGTTGTTTATATGTTGTGTTTGTCTTCTGTTGGTATTTTTAGTTTGGCAACTGATGAAGGCGATTGTTAGAACACTTTGTCAGTTACTTGTATGCTTGTTGAAGATTCCACATCTATTGGCTATAAATAACATGGGTGTATCGTTGTTTGACAATTAGCAAAATTCTGCTCAAATCGGTGCTTTAGCCCGTCTTGAGGTTACTGTGAAGTATGAGCAGATTTCATTGTTGATGGCCTCATGGTGACTTCAAGATGAAGAAGAACAATAAAAGTGTTGGTCCATTGCTTAGTCTTAATATCTGTTCGTAGATACATTATCTCATCTGCATTTACTCCATATCTTTTCATTGTTTATAAGTGCATGGTAGTCAGTAAGGATGTCCAACTTGGTTTTCCAATCTGAAATTAAGGTGGTTCGGGGGACTAAGCGAAATCCCTCAGATTTTTTTAATAGTTTGCAGACTTAAACTTTAAATATTGCACTTTCAAAAAATAAAATAAAGAATAGGGGTCACGGACCATATAAGCTCACAATCTTTCACCGAAAATATGGAATTTTTAGTTGAAATGTTAAGGAAAATGATCATTTTTTAAAAAATTATTCAAGTTACATCCATGAAAATTTTATTAATTTTATATATTGCTAGCCCCTGCATTGAACTTCCTAAAAACAAAAAGAAAAATGGGGGTCACGATTTCACAAAATCAAAGTTTTCCTAGTGATTTCTTTGTAAAATATTTTTTGAAATCACCTCCCATGTTTAAATTTTCATTTCAAAGAATTTTACATTATAAATACTATTCTGAATTTTTCGTCTAAAATGAATGATAGACTTAGAGAAATGGTCCAGTTATTTGAGTTTTAAGAGAAATATTTTAAAGATTTGTCCAAATTTTAGAATGTTTGTATATGTCTTTAATGAAAAATACTTATCAAAGCATGTAATATGAAAACAAAATGGCGGAAGACCACCGATCCACCTAAAGATACATCAGTTTTCACATTACAAAGTTCGGGGTTAATCGAGAAGCATGGAAATGGCCAAAGAATTAAAGAAATTGGTACCCTTAAAGCTAATTTTCTATTTTTGAGCAGATGGAGTCTACATCTCACAACTTATTCGCTACTGTCGTGCTTGTATTGTGTACATCGATTTCGTCAATAGTACTAAAAACTACTTGGCCATGGTTATGTTCAATCACTATTAATATTGTAACTCAAAATGTTCTTTTTGTCGTACATGTTTGTGATCGTGATTGGATGGATCGTTATAATGTGTTTTTATCTATCAATAGATCCCGAGTTATTACTAACCTGATTTTCATTACTTATAGTGTGACGGTTGTCACTATTGAAGCAGATCATGCTTACCCTTCTGGAGAACTTGATGACACTCCTGTTTTTGAGGGATTCACACTGTTGTGTTTTTAGTAGTGACGTTTTATAATATTCTCTGTATTTCTCTGTCTTTAAGTGATCCTTATATTGTCATGTATTCTGGATTCACGATTTTTGGTTATTGCTTCGGTCTTCATTTGGAAGTATATTTAATTACATTAAAAATAAGTTACCTGTAATACGCGACTTTTTTGTTTTTTTAATTTATCATTATTAGTCCATCAGCCGGACCCTGAAAAAATATTTTTGCTGGATACCCCTGTAGACCGATATTTTTTTGCACGAAATAGTAGGGCAATGTATGAACTTACTTTTTTTAAATGTTGTACTCTGAAAAAATATGCGGAAAATAGTACAACAGGGGCCAGTTTAGGAATACCCTAAAATATCCAATTCTAAACTAAATCTTATGGACATCATGTAGTTACAAATGTATTTGAATATATTTATATTTTATGTGCATAAGCTTTTATTGAATGAAGGGAGACAACTCGTTCTTTTTACCAAAGATTGGAATGATTGAACTCATGTAAAGTTACTTGAAACAAGTATAGGCATTCAATATCTTGTAACTAACTTTTAGTACATCAATTGAGGGGAGGTGTCGGATATACTGATCATCAAAAGAAAGGCACTACTAACGTATTTTTCTATGTACCTCATTGAAATTTGAAAGCAAGTATCTTTTCAAATACTTGTCAGAACATGTAAATTCTTTTACACGCTGGTGTTTCTGTAATCATGTAAACAAAATTCTGAAAAAATGGAAGATTTTTGAAGTCTCAATTTGACATGTTTTCTAAAAAGAATAACCTTTTTCACCAAAATATTACTCACAACAATGAAATTTAACCCTTGCTGCTTCTTAAGATGAGACAAGAACAGGATTAACTGTTTTTGGTAACTCTGTATAATACACTTTACAACTGGGTCGTTTTCTGTGACTGCTGCCTCCGTTCACTTTTCTAACAAATTGCTGTTGCTTCATTGTCAAATTTGTTTTTACGAAAATAGGATTGTTTGGTCTCGACCATTGGAATTTTTTATAAGTAAACGAGGAATTGATAAAGTTTTCATGCTTAAATATTTCAGAAGCTGGACGACATGGAACAGGTGGTGTGCTTCTTCTGATGCTCAGTATAGTAGTTGATATGGGAAAAAGCCGTAGGTTTTTGAAAACATGTTTTCAAAAACCTACGGCTTTTTTTCCCATATCAACTACTATCTACGGGACTAACGAGAATAAACAAACATGTAAGATTTGTTATTCACTACAGTTGAGACGGGTAAAACGGGCTAGATTCTTAGTTCACTCACATTTTTTACGTTGCTTGCGGTTTAAGCATCTCATAAGTAAAACAAAAATCTTATAGGTTTTACTCTTTTTCCAACGCTCAAGACTCTTGTTTAACCTGTTTAAGACACTGCTTATAAACTCTATCATTTTTATATAAGAAAGAAAAATAATAATCCAGTAATAAAAAATGTTTAGAGGAACACAGTTCTGTGATCGATATGAGTATTGTAACTTTTTACTAGATACGCCTATAGTGTCTCCACTAAATGGTCAACAACAAACAAAAACGGATTACAAATTTAGCATAAATGATAAGGATTCGTTTTATGACAGGTATAATGGGTATTTTTTAATCAAGTTTAAAGTAGATAAACTATCTGACGGAGCAGCACCGGACAACGACACAGTATCTGTTATTTCAGAT